>JANRMR010168197.1:0-12269 GCA_025434825.1 Bergia sp. 'catenularis' | reverse complement strand
GGTTTTTCAAGTCGCAAAAGACATATTCTGCAGATTTAATCATTTCTAAGATGGCCACTTCAGACTTCTCGGCCATCGTAGTGTTGCTCAAAATAGCGCACTTTGCCAAGTCTGAAGTCTAAAGTGGCCCTTCTTGGCCATCGAAATTTTCTTTTCATATCGCATTCACACGTTTTAAATAACTTCTGTACCAATTAAGAAGTCACCTAAGCCTTAAAACAATTAACTTTGATTTTACCAAATGACAATTAGAGCAACATACCGCCAGCAAACCACGGACAAGGGCCGACGCCAAGATTTGGACAGACTCTCTTCTTGTTGCCGTGTGATGAAGCTAAAAAGTTTCCGTCCAGATAAACAGTAATCGCAGAATAAGTAGAAAATATATCCACTCCTACAACAAAGAAAAAAGCTACATATTTTAAAATGTAATAAAAGAGTTAGGGTAAGAATGTACACGCGACATTTTATAAGAACCTTGTTCAAAAGAGTTGAGTTAAAAACATCCTCAGCTACGGTCGGCCAAGTTTTACATATTCTTATCAGAATGTAGTGTACTTGAAATAATATCCTGAAACACTTTCTAGATCTTTGTTGCCTTAACATTTAAATTCAATAAAAACATTTACAAAAAAAAGCTAGCACTGACTGACGTGGGTTTGCAAGAAAAAAGTCACTAACTTTGGGAAGAATAAACGTGACAAAGACAAAGACGTGTATAATAGCATATTAATTTAAGAACATATAATAGTTTAATGCGCCTAAAATTATTCACGGACTAGAAAAAAACGTTATCATTCACGAGCTTAAGAGCAAAATTATTAGAAACGGGGCGAAGAGACAGTGATTTAGAGTGGATGGCTCTTTTTTCTCCAAGATAACTTTCCCCCTTTATTTAAACTATGTTCTTCCCGCAAAAATCAGCTAACTTAATTAATACGTCCTATCGTATTTACAAACTTAGTTATAAGTTTTGTTTTACCTTGTTACTCGCGTACCTATTAAAGAATTTTCTAAAGATTCACAGATTCTACTGGTACTGTCTACCCTCCTATAGCTACTACCTACCTACCTGGTTAGTTTGCTTGTTCAACTTGTATCTATTTGATTTCTTATTTGAGACTTACTTGGTGTAAATGTGATGTTGCAGTGAATATGCACTGGAAAGTAAGGTTCAAAATGTTTACACCAAACTTTCAAGTCTGAAACCAAGGACGAAGGATCATTCTCACCTATAAACAACAAATCATTATATCCATTATATTTAACCTAAAATCGACTGCTGTAACGAATAGAATAGTTTCATTGGCAAATATCAAACAACCTTTATGGGGGATTTACATTTGAGGGCTGTATGGCATACGGTTTCTTTCATACTTACCACACCACTGGTACGATTTGTTTTGGAACCAAGGTGTCTCAAAATGAAGCTTGTTAACAACGTTCGCCCCACAAAGCTGCACCGCAAACACAAGAAGACTGAAGAAGACGCAGACGAGCTTCAATGGCATCGTGGTATCTGTAGTCAATAATTGGCTTGTTAAGGTTGTTGCCTCGTCTTTCGTCAACTGTATCTGTTATTAGGAAATGTAAAACGTGCGCCGTGCATCCACCATGTTATTGAAAGCTGGTTATTCATGAAATACAAGCTAAAGGTATTTCTATTATAGTTACCGTGAAACTGATATCTTTTAAATTAAAACACTTTGTAACAATGTGGCCAAGTTTGAATTTCAGGTAAACTACTGAATAAAAATATATTTTTTTGTCTTCCCTTGTCCAAGATCCCTTTGCAATAAAAGCTGGTGAAATCTCAACTTTATCGTTATTTCGAATTTGTTTGCACCCAACTCTTTTATGGTCTTATGGCATAAATGGGCAATCTTCCATTTTTAATCTCGCGGCAAAGACTTTATAAATACAAAATTATCTCTGCTCAAATTAAATCAAGCAAAATTCTTCGTTAAACGTTTCAAATTTAATACGGATGGGTTGATTCTGAGGACCATTCAAAAGGATTACAGTTTACAGTGAGTATTGAAGCGAATTAGTGTTGGCCCCTGGGATTAGTTATTGTCTAACGTAGAACAGCGCCAAAGTGCCCTGTTGATCAATATATTTTGAGTACATATTGAAAGGAACTAGTTTTGGAACGGCAGTAATGGAGAAATCGTAAAACTGCACCTTTAAATTCTTGGAATACAACTTCGACGGAAAGAAATCACGTTTATGAAGCATGTTTTTATAAATGGGCCCTTAGCAGCTAAGGGCCCTTGTATAATTAAAAACATGCTTCATGATAATTTGACATATCGAAAATATGTGGTTTTGGCTTCCAGGAATCTCTGTTTCTACTGTGAAAATGTGTTAACAAGGTATTCTAGGCTAATATATTTCTATTCTTTGCCCATTTGACCTTTTGGCTTTATCTTTTGTAAAAACAATGCATATCACAACCGACAAAAGCATTAAAACTGCAGTTTCAGCTACAAAATGTTAGTGTTGGCAACCAAAATCCCATTTTGAGCCATATATTCAGTTACCAAGACAAGAAAGAAAAGCCCATATTGTAACCTAACTATACCAACAAAAGCAGGAAAAGGCCATTATAAACCCAAATTAGAGCCACAGCAAGCCAGAAAAATCCATTTTTGAAGCCGTGCAGTCAAAGAGCCAGAGAAGTCCATTTTTAAACTCCTGTTATACTGCAAGCCTGACCGACGCCCACTTTTAAAAGGCGTGGCCAGCCATGCCGCTTTCAGCCAATCAGTGCACTGTGCCAGGAATTGAACTCCAAACACCAAAAGAAGCCAGAATTAAGAGTCCATTTACGGCCCCAGTAACACTTGAAGGCCGGCCAATGCCCACTTTTCAAAGTCGCACCCAGCCATGCCGCTCTCAGCCAGTCGATGCACTGTCACTTTGTTTTCACTCTAAAAGAATCAGTGGGAAAAAAGAGAGTCCAGGATGGGAGGGGGAAGCGCAAAACTGACACTTTTTGAGCACAGAAAGCAGTCAGAATTCTAATTAGACCTGATTGCAACATTTATTTTGTCACAAGTATGTCCAAAACTTGTTACATTAATGATTTTGCCATGACTGAAAATGCACAAATGAACTGGAAGAAACCACATATCTGCAATAATTCAAATTATCATGCGGCCCTTTAATAGAAACATGCCTCATATATAAATATTGTTTATCTTCATTACACATATTAGAATATAATGAACTGTCTAGTGTGAACGGGAACATTTTTGGTTTGAAACGAATATTTTTCCAGAGCTATTACAATAAATCAATCTATAAACTCGTTGTTTGAAAACTTTGAAACATTTCCACTGCCTTTTAGTTATTGACCTTTCTCTGTTCTTTGTTAATGTGAATCAAAGAAAACGCTGACTGGTTCAGAAGTTATGAGTCGGATTTTCACAAAAGCTTCAGCTTTTTGTACTACTGAATCGCATGCACGGTCCTAGTCTAAATAAACTGTAGTGAAATACTTCAAAACCTTTACAAATAAAAGCGATAGCATAAATCTATTTTTTGGCACGATTTTTTATGCTACATTTTCAAAGACTGCTAGAATATATCTTGTACTTTGAAAAAGCTTTTGACTATGTAACCGAGTCAATATATGGGGTTCGCGAAGATAAATCTGTTTCATTACTCATTGTTTTAATATGCTTTTGAAAGGGAATCTAGAACTTGGCACTGGGTAAACCAAAAACTTAAAAGAAGTTTATATGAAAGCACTTAATGTTTGACCTACCTGTTACACTCCTTCCGAGTTCTGAGATTGTCTTAAAATAAAATGATGCCTTTTGTCATTTGACTTCAAGGTTCACTTTCCACATTCTTCTGAGTGTTATTGAAAACATCTTGGTTTTATAGCGATTAGCAAGTTTCGTTTTAAAAAACAAAAGGCACTTTTTATTCAAGAACATTAATTATATTGAACAATAGAACAAAATACATGGTCATTAATGGTTTCGAAACTAACACTTAGGATCTATTCGAATGCTGTGTCCTGGATGCTTGAATATTGACTAAGGCCCCGTCCACACCACACCGGATAAATCTGAAAAGGCAACTATATTCTCACAGTTAGGCCTACCCGGTACACACTAATCCGGACAAATTGTTCACCGAAAACGAAACTTTTCGAAAACGCTCTTCAAAGTGGATAAACTTGAAAACGCCGCCTTTGTGTTTCAGCGTGGACAAAAAACATTTTGAAAACGGAACTTTTCGAAAACGCTGAAGTCATCAGACCACAAAAAGTAGACACTTATGTTGTTTTCAACAAACCTCGTCTTCTTTCGGCCGGATTTTAGGAGCAGTTGTCGTTGTAGCGTGAACGGAAAACATTTTATCCGTTTTCCGTTGTGGTAAAAGGTGTCAAACAAACAGGATATTTGAGGAACATTCATTTTCTCGCACAAAAACAGTACAAAAGAAGCCTTTATTTAATAATGACTGTAACCAAATCTTAACTCTTTTCACAGTCAAGTGCATTACATATCTAACTAACTTTGGCCTCAAATAATAACTTTTGTAGTTAATTAATTTCAAGTTTTCCAAATTCTATTTTAGGAATGTTATTGAAAATGTCCTTGCTTGTTTTTCAGGTCTATCCTAGCTTGGGTTGCTTGTCCTTGCAATTCTGTTTGCCTCAAAGCTGCCATATATTCCCAACCATAAAAAAGACACTTCCATGGTTTTGCGCATGCTTGACTAGAAAACTCAGTTATAAACTAAAATATCTATAAACAGGCATTGTTCAGATGCTAATCAGAGTTTTTCGACAGGCAGTTAGTACGGATGGTCTATTTTAGGGGACGATTAAGTTGGATTGTATTATTTGTCCTGTTATGCCTAATGGATCGTATTATCAGTGATGATCCGGGCCGGAATACAAAGTAATAAATTGGTTCCAGGTTTGAAATGCATCAAATCTGGACAAACGTGATTCATAAAAGTGTTTTTAATGGATGAAGATGTTTTTATGATAATCATTGGTTAAATAAGTTGATAATTGATCTTCAGAAAAAAATGAAGTTTAATGATTTAGTCTGAAAGAGCATGCCAAGGGCCCGACCGGTTTAAGCGATTCGTTTACAGTAAGGAACAGACAGTCAGTCCCACTAAAATCAGTCATCTATTGTCTCTCCAAGACAATTAACCGCGGTCATAACCTTTTGTTTAGTCCTACTTCAGTATCTCTCGATATTCTTAGAAATCAGAGACTTTCATAAAAATAGTAATAACGAACTTTATTGAAAAAATCTTTAAAACCTATTTACGTTAGTTTGTAATTATTTTAAAAGAGATAAACATTATTTGGTTAAAAACAGTTAATAGAAATTTTTTTACTGAGGGTTTATACTTTATATATACCTAGTGTTAAAAATAAAAATTTATCGAAAAATGAAAATAAATCTAATTGCTTAATCCCGCCAGTTCCTTTTCTATTTCTTAATTAGGTTCTTGTATACTTACGGGTGCTCCTCTTGTGATGCACCACAAAAATAGTTCTTGCCTTTCTTGTTTCCTGTTTCTATACGTCATCTCAATAGTTTTCAGTAGTTTATATTTTGTAAAATTAAAAGTTTTGTAGCTTTTTAAAATAGTCATATTGTAAATCTTTCTGCTTTAGCTAAGTTTGTAAAGTTTTACAATTCAGTCCATTACGTACTGCAAGATAATTTTGTAAGCTTATTATTATTGTTGTTTCAGGACTCAACTAGTTTTGCTTTCACTTGAAAACACGCGAACATGTTTCATTTAAGAACATATCTTACGTTGAGCATTAACAAAAGAAACCATCGTTTCGTGAAACTAATATACAGAGTCAATATCAGATCCAATTGGCTCTGCAGGTCAACAATAAGCACTGGAACATTGACAATAACGGATGTTGAAGTTTTTGTGGAGCATTTGTTTTCTCGTACAAAAATACAGTATGAAAAGAACCAAGAATGTCTACTCTTTAAGTTAACCTGGTATCTGTATTACACGGCAACAGTTTGACCTAAATATCATCTTTTGTAAATTGACTCGAAATTTCCATATTCCATTGAGTATTGTCAATTAAGAACATATATTGCTTCAGACACCGATCAACTAGCTTTGTTCCTAATTAAAACCTAAGACACATTCTAAGAGAACAATATTATTACCTTTATATATGTAACTATGAAAAATTTCTTTTAAATGTCTAAAGGCAAGCATGACAAAAAGAACATCCTGACTCACAGTTTCAAAACTAATGTATAGCAACAATCGAAATGTCTATATCCCTGATGATCAATAAGAAGCACTCGGATGTCAGCCATACAACAAGTGATATTTTAGGGCCATTTCCTTTTAGGCACAAAATACACAACCAAAGTAATCGCGTTTCTTACACGTTCTGCAAGTTTTGGTCGAAGCAGAGACATCTGTTAAGTTTGTTTGTTTGGTTGTGACAATATTTGGTTTTGATAATTTTGGTTTATAACAACTGTCTTGTTTAAACAATCAAATTCCGGTACAGGTTCTAATTACATAAACGTGCCCGTGACAAAAGCTTATCACTAGTGACTTGATTTTAATAGAAAGTTGTTTGCGACTTGAAAAGTTTCAGTTGTTGATAACGGAGTTTTCAAAGGTCGAGGGAGAGACATCTATTAAGTTTGTTTGGCTCAGGCAAAGGGTATTCTACTCATATCTAGGCAAACGGACAACAACAGTGCTAGTTGAAGATCTTTGGATCGGATGTTACCCTCACTGGTCCTCACCGTTTTTAAAATACTTCTGGCTAAGCTTGCAATTGAACAATACATTACTTGCAGGATAACATGGCATTTTGTGGATCAATAGACCGGCAATAGTTCTATGAACTTTGCCAATACGAATTAACTAAACCAAGGGAACACGGCAACACTTGCTGTTTGTCGCTGAATCAATCGCCATTTTGTTTTGCTCTCAATGGTTATCTGCCGAACAGAAATGCGGCGGGCGCAAGAGCCGAAGGCAGTTGTCCGCTGGGAACCTATAACTGAAGGCGCGGAAAATTCAAATTTAAAAACTAACGGGAAAAAAATGAAATTGGACAATATAAATGAGTACTAATAAAGGTTAGACATCTGCTCGTTATTTACCGTAAACAAAACTTGAATTACAGAAAATGTATGGCGAGAGGTTCCAATTACCAGGCGCCTGTGAACTACAGTAAATGTGTGGAAATTTTCGATTTTTCACAGTGTGTGAAGTCATACTGAGGCGTGTGACACACGTCCAGTGCGTGTGACTTGGTAGTTCTGGATAAAGCTATTCAAAATTTTATATCTTTTATTTCAGTAATAGAAAGAAAAGCACCTCAAATCCCCTACCTTTTCCACAATGCGAATTCTATGTTGTACTTCCTCGAGAAAACTTGGCCCAGTCCACACATCCCTAGACATTGCCGTTTCTTTTTCGCCACGGTGGGCTGAATGCTGCACAAGACAGGAAAGAGTGGCGCAAATTTGTGGCAGCGCTATGTGAGTTTAGCCCACGACAGCATTAGAGAGGGAGAATTGGTTTACCAGAGCTGATAAAATGACGCAATTTTCCAAAATTTCTCGTTTTTTGATAATTTCGGTAGTTTATACAACGTGTACTCTCTTTTATTGTAAAAATCAGCCAATTAACAACAATAAACAGGCTTTTTAATGTAAATTCTGTTTAACTGTGATATAACTTATACAAATAAACCATTTATAAGCGGACAGAACAATACTGGAACTATGTAGAAAATATTTATCCGCGCGGACAAATTTGATGGCAAATTCATATTTGCTCCAACGTTCAATTTCGGAATAATTAACTGTTTTTTCATGTCTTTTTATTAAACATAATATTTGTGAGTAGCTTCTATAATTTGTTGCCATGACAACCGTATTGGTATTCCATCATACTCTGCGTTAGGACGTTAACCGCTGACCAGTTTTTATAACACTGAAAATGTTTTTGCGCATTTTCCTGCCAGTAAAAGCCGAATATGCTGCAAAAAAAAAAAGAAAAAAAACGCATTAAGATGTCATATGTAACTAATTTGTAAAAAAGTCTTATTTTTTGAGAAAATCCGATATCATTTCCCATGTTTCAAAAAACATTTTTTAAACATCCAACGGGGATGGCAAATTGAAATGCACTTTGAAAAAAAACGTGTTTACTAACATAGAGCAGCTACTAGAAAACATTTGGCAAAAACTTGAAAACTCTCCACAAAATCTCAAAAAAATCGAGGGGGGGGGGGGGAAGGAGGGTTCATCGAAGGGATTTCGACATGAGAGCTCGTTCGCACTGTCATGATTTCGGAGAACTTTTACTATATAAGAATTCCATTTTTATGCTCTAAGGTAAAGTTATAATTTGGATCCTGTTTTAGAAAGCTGGCAACCCAATGTACGCTTCAGTTAAAGCGTCTTGTTAAAGTTAACTCATGCTCTTATTGGCTAATCCGATAACATGAAAAGTAGAAGAGTATATTCGTCAAATAAACTGTCTATCTGTTCAAACGCATAACAAGCATATTGTCTGCCACTAGTGCATGTGATCAACAAACATTTTAATTTTCATTAATTTATCAGTATGTGTTTTAATCAATACGGGTTGATATGCTATGTTTTTGCCGTAAGTTTGGGTTTCGGAAAAAAAACATATATCAACCCTTAATTGTTGATCAGAACACATGTTCAGCCTACTTTCCTACGCAGAAAAAAAGTTTTTTTTTTTTTTCAAAACTAATATTTTGATTGGTTGATGGTTAATGACAAATGGCCACAGATGCCGGCGGTGTGATGTTTCACTCCACCGAAAGTTTTTGGCGGGAATTTGGAGGAGACGGCGCGACGTCACAACTGCTGCCGGCAGTTTAACCAATAGGAACTTCACATGTTTCAGAGAAGAGCACTCATTACAAGCGGCTAAGTAAAGACGAAATTGCTCAGCTATTCAAAGACAAGGGCTCTCATAGTCTGGCTCAAAGATGACCTAAAAAACCTGGCAAAACTAGTTTCAACGCTCAGAAATCGAGCAGGGGATTCAAGTCAGTAATCCTTCATCAACTGTTAACTTTCAAAGATATCATGATTACTCTTATTAGTGAGTTTTTCATCTGTGATTCAAGTTGCATTTAAGCCGGCTGAATCACTCTTGTTTCTTAGCACTTCGCACATCTGTTTCTCCTTCAGTCTTCAAAGTTTAATAGCTTCAAAAGCGAACTGACAGACGACAACGCTTGGCCAAAAGTTGCTAACTTCCCGCCTTTCACAGGCAATTGGCAAGGCACACGCACGTTGCCAATCTCAATTTTATAAAAGCTAATTTTGAGAAGTCGAATTCAAGCATAGATCTGGGAAAATCGTCCATTTTTGAAAATGTAAAGTCAATAGAGGCCATGTAGTGACGTAGCTTGCGTGCCTTTATCGGGAATTACAGTATGTCACCACAGCCAATCAAAGGGCGCGTTATATCTACTTTATTTTATAACAATAAATCAAGACAATAGGATAAACAACGCATAGCAATGCGTGAAGGATGAAGGATTTTGTGTTCCAGTTATTTTGGGTTATGATATCTTGGGTTATGATAATTTTTTGGTTATGATAATATTTGGTTTTGATAATTTTGGTTTTATAATAATTGTCTTGTTAAACAATCAAATTCCGGTACAGGTTCTCATTACATAAACGTGCCCGTGACAAGAGCTTATCACTAGTGCCTTGACTTTAATAAAGTTGTTTGCGACTTGAAAAGTTTCAGTTGTTGATAACGGAGTTTGAAAATGCCAAGAAGTATTCAGAGAGAATTACAAAAAGAAAAGGACTGGTTAGCAATGTTTAGCGGCCAAATCCACCCAGTGCCATGTCGCCGCATCACTGTAGGGAAAACGAATGGTCAACTTTGGCACTTTTACAGTAAGTATACCACCATAAAATAATCATTATTGAATGAAATTTAATTTTTATCTATTAATTTCTATCGAACATAACCGACTGAAAATTTACTCATCTTTTCTCCCGAAATTTATGGATTATGTTGGATCAGGTTGTTAATCAGATATAGTTGAGATCTCAAGATACTTTTCAAAATCGAACAAAAGTATTCATTTTCAGAATATTTGAAATAAATTAACAAAATAATACATTGCCTGTTTTTTTTCCTAAACTGCGAGCTGACCAGCGTGTAATGTTGGTTAGACAACTCTTTTTAATTATAAAGGACGCGTCGAGTTTGACTTTGCAAGCTAGCTAACAAGCAAAAATGTCTTTAAATTTTCATACATATACATCATAACTTCTGGCTGGTCATTGTTGTGTATTAGATATTATGTATATTAGGCTGTTTATAACCTGCAACAAAAACAACAACAGGAAGATGCATATGAAACAATTATTTTGCTATTTATAGATCTCAGATAAAATCTTAGACAAGATAAAACTACATAAAGAAAGATTCCAATTTATTACACGACATGGCGCTTTAGAGTGCAAATACGCAGACTGAACATGATTGAATGTCATAAATCGCTTCATATGTCATATAATAAACAAATTATTCAGCGGAAGTTGTATAACACGGCTGGTTATTTTTACTCGTCAGAGTTTTTTTTTTCTCGACTAAACGCTCTAAAAAATAAAACTGACTCGTAAAAATAACCAGCTGTACTATACAACTTTCAGCTGAATAACATCTATATATTCTATAAAAGTGCAGCCGTGTAGAACCGATCAACAAGTAACCGATCGAACGAGTAAAGCGGCAACTTGGACAAATAAAGTTCTAAGTCAGTCATATCCAAGCTGCTTTTCAACGGATAAAACGGATTTAAAGACATTGAGTTACCTTATAAATCTAACACAGAACTGAGACCAGTCTGATTTTTACAGAGACAGCAAACTAGTTGGCAGTGAACCAGACCGGCATAAGTGAATAAGTAATTTTACCATGATATTTTCTAAGCGTACCACATATCCAACTGAAAAGCAGTCTCAGCTTTTTTAAAATTTTCTCTTTTTTCCTTTCTCTTGTTTGATGGACTTCTGAAATAATATATGAATTGCATGTAAGACTCTGCACTTTCTTTCAACTCCAGTTCGATCTTTCGTTATTGCTACCAGAATAACCAATAGTGTATTCTTGTTTATTCGATCTCCAGTCCACGTAGGCGTTTGCTTTAATGTAAAACCTCTCTCGTCTGAACTGATTTTAATTAACAATTTGGCACACAATAGACTGACAGTTTGAAGCAAGTAGTGAATTGCTTTACTAGTCTGCTGTTGTATAGTTAAACGTGGAGTTCTTTCGGGAAACAGCCAATCATGGTTACTTCTAAAACAATGGATCATAGAGATAGTTACCAGCGGCCGCTGAACCAACAAACATACTTATTTTCAACTATTATTGTGATCCTTTGCCTTTGTTTATGTATATTAATGTTGGTTAGTTAAATAGATTTCGACGCCTTGCCTCACGCCCCTCTTAACGACATGACAGTCACTTTGAAGTTATTCAAATCACGTCTTAACGTTCGCGCTCAACTCACGTCCGAGAATTGCGTGGCCGAACATGAAAAAATACAAGATGCACAACAGATCACGGCATTTGATCTCAATCATTCTTTTATTTGTATGTTCCTGAGTATGTAAAGTTAGATAAAATACAATTGTCGGTATTGAAATTGAAAGTCGTGTGAAAAAGAGCAAAATGCTTTTAAATTAACCATATTCATACTAGGGGGAGGGGGGAGGTACGCAACGCTCCCCCTGGGCCTTTAAAGATTTTAAAACTATTCAAGATAAACGGCCGAAATTTTAGCAGTTTTCCTCAAATTTATCGGGGAATCTAGCCATGTGGCTAATTTTTGTTTATGGGGTGGGGATGTTGCCATGGCAACCACGTTCTGATTGGCTGTTTTTGCCAAAATTAGGTCATTTGACGTCTCGTAACGCGCTGTTACCTTTTACAGCGTGAATAAATGTATTTCATAAAGCCAACCACTTCTATACATAACAAAAAATAGTTCGGATCAATTAGGGTAATTTATGACGTTACTATATTGCGCAATAGTGTTGTTACATAGGATCCAAGATGGTGGACCGATGATGTCATAACGACATCATCAGTAGTATTTTTGTTTTAAACGTTACATTTTTGTTCATACAAGTTGTTTTAGTCCATCTTTATTTAAATATCTGCAGAAACTTTAAAATTATTGCAATTGACAATTTTTACCACGA
>JANRMR010168086.1:0-12270 GCA_025434825.1 Bergia sp. 'catenularis' | reverse complement strand
TAAGTTCATCGGATTTTACAATTTGTTTTAGACGAATATTTACTGTAAAGTTTAGCGGTTTCGATTAAGTTCGACTGTAGCACGACGTTTGAAACAGGCCTTAGGAAGTTTAAGATTCATTGATAGCAAAGAATGTTTTCGTATACAAAAAGATCCTATAGTGAATTTACTTAACGCAGAAAGCAAGTCCAAGCAAGTCATGCCCAAAATAGAATGAAATAAACAAAAGAAACAAAAGATTAACAGATTAAGGACTATTAAACTGAAATCTATTTCATGAGTTAAAAAGCAAAGTCTCACCAACACTACATTAACACATTCAATGAACAATTACGACATGGGGTCTTGAAAATTTTAATGGTCTTAATGGCAATTTAGAAAATGCGCCTATTATAATTAAAATCGGTTTAAACCACAATTAACACTTTTTATGAACTTTTTGTACATTCTCTGAACTTTTCTTCCGGTGGGGTTTTGTGTTAAATCTTATCTTAAAGTCAAAGGAGATTATGCTTCCAATGCGTTCAGTTTCTAATGGGAGGATAGCTGAACCATTTTACTTGGTGGGTGGAAATGCAGTTATGTAAATGGTCAAACGAAGCCCGGTAAGTGTGATAAAGTATGATGATCACGGAAGACCTGTCTTTGAATCTTCGATCAGATACTGAGATAGCATTAAATAATGACAGGTTCAAGTTGTTAATTTTCCTTGAGCGCTCTCTTAGTCAGTAATTTTACTCGTGCAATGCTTTGTATCGCTGTTCTCACGAAACTAGATACACTGTCTTTTACTTTAAAACAATAATCAAGGAATAATTGCTTTCAGGTGACAAGGAATAGTCGAGAAGTGCGTGAAAGCTCTACTATACACTCCGTTAAATTTGATTGGATTTCAATGTCCTTATAGGAGCGTCGGGTTTGGGATCTTTCTTATCAACGTATTCAGCCTCAAGTGTTCTTTTAAATTTAAGACATCTTCATTTCATTTCGGGCTTGAATAATTGTGAGGCCAAGTATTGGTTTTAATTCTTTGGGGAAAATTCAGCCTTAAATTGTTTTTAGAATGTTCTTATTTAACTGTCAGTCCAAACCAAGTTAACTGAAAATTTTGGTTTTTATGAATTGAAGCCTCCACTTGAGCTGGAGTTTGTTTCTGACTTGTTCTTTAAATTTGGGGAAATGTGGGCCTCGGTATGAACAGGAACAGGCTTGTGAAAGTTAACTGTTCGTGCAACAATATGCTTATCAAACCTGCTTATCAAAATTACATGGCTTTCTGTGCAAGTTTTGACCTTCAAACGTGCGTTCAACTTGCAGTTCGTTTCAGCCACCAAATTGCATGACCTTCTGTTGACTTGCGACAATCTTGCGTTGAGAGATCGAAGAAGAGCTTAAGTCTGTGCATGTTCATGTTCATTTACTTTCATGGTCTTGCATCTCCGTTTGGCCAGGCTTAAAATATTGTTGACGTTTTTCAAGATGCCAGTTGGAAGCCTGAACCAGACTAGGAAAGAGATAATAATAATTTAGATAAACTAGCTGTGTGAGCCCCTGGAAGCAAACGAACACAAATTTGGCCATTTTCCATCTGGTTCCGCCTATTCTTAATGAAAAGGTCAAGACAATTTGTCAAGTGCGCACGTGAAGTTTTCCCTGCCATAAGCAGCAAAATCCCGCGCTCCCACTGGGCAGAAAAGCAGAATTAGGCGGCTCTGATCCTTAAGGAGAGCTATCCAGGCCAGTTACGCCTGTTTTCGTGTTCCATTTGAGACCTCACCGATCGTGATGACCCGTAGATTGACAAATGGAAATAGCCCCTAGTCCAGACTTTGAATTGAAGTCAATTAATGAACAATCTTCAGAGATAATTGCGAGCTAAATTATCGCATTTTCTCATTTTCTCATAGTAGTAACCTCCTCCTCACGCAACTCAGAATGGCGTGTCGAGCTCACTACCTTTACCATTTACCATCGTTCGGGTTAATTGACCATCTCCGTTGCTCTTTCCTCATTTCCGCCCTCCCTCGAAACACCTTCACAGCTGCCTGAGGACGAGGCTATACTGGATTGCATTGCTCTAATTTCCAAATTTTAAAGAAATAACAGTAGTTTTATTCAAAACGAGAAGCCGGTAGATCTGGCTGAAAAGTACCGATTAATGCACCAATATATCTTCACCCTAAGCGATGTTGAGCTTCAAGGGTTCCAAACACCAATACTAGGATGTGGCTTGAAACCGTCAACCGGAGCTTTTGAAGAGCTAGGGAAAAAGTTGTTTTTGTCGTAAACACAAGAATGAAGGGGAACTTCAAGTGTTTTAAAACTTTAGAAACAACAACAAAACAAGGGAAAAAAGTGCAAAACTGCAAAACCGCAACAGAAAACATTCGACCAAAACGCCGAGGCCAATCAGACAGTACGAAATTTTATTGTCGCATTCGAATGAATTTACTCCATTCGATAAGATTTAAACAAAAACTATAATTCCACATACTTTTTTTTTTAAAAATGCCTTAAAAAGACTGCACAGTTTATTTTAGTTACTGATTATTCAGCTTCCAAACGTTAGCAGTTATAACGGTTCGATTCCACAAATACGGTATCTTTCAATTTTTTTTTTTCAATCTTTCAATTCAATCTTTATTATTAGTGATAGTAGTAGCAGTAAGTAATTACAACAGTATCTCCCTCCCGCAAATAGCTGAAGATAGTCTAGGCGGGGAGACTATAGAAATAGTAGAGATAGGAAAATATAATTATGTAGGTATAATTGTTACATACAGAACTGACTGACTGACTAACATGTAGATAGGAACGTAACGAGGGAGGATAATATCAATAAAGTAGTGTCCTTTACTCATTCAAGCTGGCATCTCTGCCAAGCAACATTTAAATGACCAATTTTCATCCATGCTAACTGACAGACAGACAGATAGATAGACAGACATCATTTAACAAATAATGCTTTCTTTTACGGCCTTAAGTTGCTTTCTTACAATTGCAATAATTAAGTCAGTCGGCCTGTTGCGACCGTACGTAGGCCAGATAATTTAGGAAAAGAATCATGCACATGTTTTTCAATTCAAAGAAGCCTTTACTATAAGATTTTTTTACTACTGTGTGGTTTACTTAAATAGTTTTTCTTGTAGACAATTTAGCACCAAAGAAATTCTCTCTGAAAACATACCGCCCACGCCATTTAGAAACGATAATGAATAGATGGAAAGATTTCTGTATATATGAACTGCATTGATATATGACTACTTAACAGAGAATGCAGGCTCTGAGGATACAGTGAGAACACTGCATTAACTCTCCATTACAGGCACACTCTGTGTATTGTAAAAACTACAAAAGGCTGAAGGCCATCGGAAACATAGCTCATGGATTGATGCGCAAACAAAGAAATGTCCAATTTTTATAAAAAATTCAGACTGCAACTCTGAATAGAGTATCGAATGACAGATGATTACACGGTCATTAATACTACCAGTTCTAGCTTCCATAATATAAATGGGAAAATTTCATTTATTAAGCAAAGAGGTATTGTGCATTGAAAAGTAGACTATTTGCGCGAAAACGTTTTTACACGTTAGAATCTTCAGTTACATCAAATCGTAAAATTGAGAGGTTTAGATTGAACATGTTTAAAAAGGCGTTCAACTCATCGCTTTTACTGACTTAGAAGTCCAAGAAACAAAAATTGTTGATTGGCAGAAATGTGCAGACACGGAAAGGGGATAGGTTTGATTAAATGATTTACTGCCTTTTTAGAAGATCGAAACCGCAGTTTTGAGTACGTGAAGGCAGACACAAATTGTTAAGAGAATTTAAAAGTGGCTTTTTTGTTAGTGTAAAAACACTCGAGGTTGAATGAGGAAGCTCAGTGAACAGACAGTGAGCTGCCATTTGAACAGCCACTCCGCAAGGTCTTATAAGATTCGTGTGTTAATACAATAGTCATTGACGGCTTATCGTGCATCAGAGCATTTTATAGTAAGGTTCCGAAACTGCTTTTATCATTGCCACAGAAAGCCGCAAGTCTTAAATCCCAGGAAAGCGCGTGTGCCTTAAACAAATATTTGTGATTGAAAGTGTTTAAAGTAGTTTTCCCCTTTTAAAAACGTTTGTACAAGATTTTAACCTTGCATCCGATTGCTGTTAAGGATTGGCAGCGGCGAGGAAATCGTTCTCGTGGCCTTCCGAAGCCCAGATATTTGGAGCCGTCTTGTCTGTTCGCAGCAATTTTTGAGGTGCTTTTTCGACCTGCTTCCCGGAACAGGTGACAAACTAAAATCATTAGTAAAATATGAGTTGCCTAATTGTTTATAAGTGATATTGAAGACTAGAGTCTCGCGATCGAGGCACAGATAGCTTGAGAATAGAGCGACAATAGAAGAGCCATACTGAAAGAGACCAGTTAATTTCCTCCGTGATCTCACAAAATCGTTCCTCTTATTACAATAGGAAATGTGACTGCAAGTCTAACTTGTTGCCTGTGGGGGCGCGATCAGTCAAAGGTAAGGGATCGTCTTTGTTTAGGTCTGGATTTCTTTCGAAAAAACTCTTCCAAATATGTTATCATTTCTAACCGATCGAATGGATTTGCAAAGGAGATCTATGTTTTGTTCCTCTTTTGTTTCACCGTGTCTCAGCTGCTGCAATTTTGTGATCGCCGTTTGTGATTTCTCCCGTGACCGGCTGCACGGGATCACGCTCTGCAGTTGCTTCCAAAAACCGGCGAGCGCTTACTTAACTGCAAGTGTGTCCTTTTTTAAAAATTTCTCCAGGTAGTGGGGCTAAGAATAACAAAAATGACGACTACGTAAATTAAAATGTGGTCTTAGAGCACACTATTGTTAACCTTTCAGATTTTAGGAATTTACCAACCTCAATGCAAGGAGGTTTAGCCACAGAACAACTTTCACGTCAATAAATAATACGACAGGTCATAAGTCTTTGCTTTTCATGCGCTTCTTACCACGGAGAACCGCCTTAACCACAGTAAAATTGAACTTCACTTGAACATGTTTCTCCCCCGGAGATTTTTGGTACTACTGCTATCCTGTAAAACCAGTTACATCAGGAGAAGGAGCTGCCCCAGGCACTGAAACGTTTGTTCTCGGAACTAAGATGTTTTACTTGCAGCCTGATGACGGAGAAAGAGTTTAAAACAGAATTTGTTGTGCGTGATAGCAAATCATAAACGCTTTGAGGCGCTTCAAATGAAATGGCAAAATAAAAAGCATTAATAAATAGAAAACCCACAATGATTCTGCGCCACAGATATAAAGTTGCAATACAACTATTTTCTATGTGATAAAACTGGTTTGACCGAAATGACTGATACACACAAACACAGGCCGCACTTTAAGCGCACAGAACAGATACAATATACGACGCGAAATCAGTGTTTTCTTAAATAAACGATTATATGTGAATCAATAAAATTCTCCGCGAGAGGTCAGAACAAAACAAGAAATGTAACCTTTGTTTATTCCCAGTTTGACTTAAAATTTACATTAGATAAACTCTACACTTGCGGTTTATTCAAAGGATATGTATTAGAAAAAAACACTCAAATTCAAGTGAATTACTTTCAACATCAGAGGTACAAATCTAGTGATTTGCTTATCTGGTAATAGAGTGATAAGAAAACAAGTTTATGGGTAAAACGTGCTGTATGTTTGCTGAGCAGATTTTTTATTATTATTTTGGACTGCTTACGATACTTACGACGTCGGTTCTGTCGTAACTGGACCAACTCGATAGTTCCTGGGGCTGGTCAGGGCGGAGATTGTTTTTTTAAACTGAAAAGTAAACGTCTAAATCCCATTTCAGTTGAACAAAGCACGTTTCACAAATAAGACTTTGTAGAAGATGTTCCACCTGGTTTAAGGCTGCATTTGTCTTCGGGTGTTTTGATGAACAAATAGAACAAAATCTGAACCGGAGCAGACTCATTCTCATACCACATGCATTTCAAGCATTTCAAGCTTAGCCCTCTTCTTATTAATCCAATGTAAAGATTTTACTACTATAAATCGAAACAGTAACTTTATTTTTTCTTAGTGATCTTGTCATATAAATACGTATCTTTATGTTTGCAAACACACGCTTTTTAAAAAGTAATGTTTACCACGGCATTTAATTTCGTTAAATTCCAATTACAAATCCATAATAAGGGTAAAAACTCTTCTATATGTCGCTTCCGACAAAATTATGGAGTTTATAGACCTGAGTAGTTCAACTTTTTTTTAATTGAATTTTTTCCTGTCAAACCTTGGTTTTCTTGCATGATTTTGTTCTTGGAAGAAGGGTTCATACAATTGAAGTACTTGATACTCGGATACTGTTTGGATAAATGGGAAAGAAAATGAATAGCTTAAGAACAAAGCCGCGGTGACAATAGAGATTGAGATAGCCGTCAGCTGCTCTGTTGATTTCCTGTTCAAATGTCATGATTTCATCTGAGAATTAATGTGCCATTTGATCAATGACGAGAGAATCTACGGAAATGAGTGCTTTCATCCAAACAAAGATTTTCAGATAAGGTTCTTTCTCGATCAGCATCACAAAAAAAAATAGCGAGCGGACTAAAGGTGAAATATTCATTCCTTGACAAACAAAGGGCTTCGTAGACTAACAACAAAACAAAAATCATAAAAGAAATCGATTATAGCCTTTACTTCAACGAATACGAGCAAATCAAAACGCAGTCTGTTTGAACGTTTCTAAAAAGGTCATATATTAGGTCTTCATTTTAAATTAAAGATTTTGAATGATTGACACTAAATCTCCTTTACTTTCATGGGGAAAGTTGGCTTTACGTGCCCTGATTGAGGTCATACAGTTCTGCACCAAAACGCGTGCCGGCCTTATTGTGTTCAATAATAGAAGCAAAACTCCTTTCTCTTCTAATTACAACTAGCTGCGAGTAGAACTTATGTCCACAGTTTATTAATTTAGCTGTAATTTGTGGGAACTCCAAAGACTATTCGGTTTTTCTCGAATGGTTTCATATAAAGTAAAGCACAAGTCAGCTTTCTATTGATTTCGTATCACGAAGCATTCATTAAACTGCACAGAGAAACAATATCTGTTTTCGTTTATTTAAACTATTTGTTCCACGGTGAGTTTCCAGAGGAGTTTGTAACAGCTTGTATGGCTGGTGGGCTAAACGTTTATCACATGACACGTGTCATTTATTTCCATCTCAGTTTCTTCGACAGTTCAATATGAACAAATGACAGGATAAATTTCTTCTTTTGTTCAACGTTCAGTCTTTTTACGAGAAAATCCACACTTTTAAACCGTTTTTTAATAGATCTCTCGAACTAGCACGTGGCAACTAAATTTTTAATGAGATTAGCGTTAGTATTTCGCCATATTTAGGAAAACAGACATTTGAAAGTCGACTACATAGATACAATATAAATATGGCCCTACACGATCAGACGTTGCTGTGTTGGAAAACCAAACGTTTCGACAGTTTGTTTGACAGTTCGGTAGTTTCGTTTTGGAGGCTACCAAAATCACAAACTGATTCAAACGACAATTAGCAACGGGATTCTATTGAATAACAACATTATATTGACAGAAACACATTATTAGCCTATTGTTACGAAATGCTTTAAACACAATTTAATTGGCAAACCTAAAATGGAAAAGTAAACAAAAATTTCATTCTTAATTATAAGAGCCGGCAGTGAGGGAAAAATTATCGAGAGCTATTTCTAAAGTTCACCTGTCTATTATAAGTTGCGTTTTAATCCGAAAGTTCTGCGTTGATGAGCCAGCTCAAAGCTGACTGTCATTTGCTCTTAGAGAAAATCACCGCAAGATTTAATTACGATTATGAGAAATTTGTAAATAAGTCTCCGACAAATCGTCTTTTATAAGTCGCTTGGCTTGTAAATATTTCGTCCTAAAATATCAGATTGACAGAGCACGTCACGTCTCTCACACAGTTCATAATAGCCTAGATATAGGATAATCAGCTCGCGTTTTATATCGACCAATTCCCAGTTTCATAAACTTGAATGTAGTTTGGTTAGCTAACTGATATAACGCTTAGTTTAGTCTGGAGCAGTTTTAATTAATCGAAAAATCCACCCTAGGTTTTCTAATTTCGTGACAGACAACAAAGAAAAGTACTAAATCTGATTTTTTGAGAACACAAAAAATGCCTGCCAGAATGATTCTAAAATTGTGATTTTGTGTCAGCCCACTGTCGAAGATGTGTTTTGGTTTTCGGTTTTACTTCTACTTCTATTACGAAACTCACTCCTTCTATTTCACGGGTTTTCGCTCGTTCTTAAATATTAATAACATTGAATACAGAAAGGTCAATTAGGACAGTATTTTAAAAAACTCTTTCTGGACCAGTTTTTGTTTCTTATTTGATCTGGAGAACAAATACTCTGGGTGGTAGCGACAAAACCCATATGCGAGAAAACAGGTTGAAAATCTCAAAAAGATTTTGGGAGGTAACGAAGTATATTTGTTTTCGTATATGACAATTAGCTTGTATTCTGCTCCAATTATTTTCCAAGAAAGCGGACAATACAATTTCCACTGGCGAATCGATTCAGTAATAATTCATTGGCGACGGACGGAGAAAAACGTTGGTTACAGTCGCTAAAGTGAGCTTATATCGCTATCTCTGCATCTTCTGAATTAGAAGCCCTTTTACTGTATTTTGCTTTGGTGGGGCTCCTACGTCTAGAGAAATGGTGATTTTTCTCCTGTTCTGTCATCACTGGATTTTTCCAAAGATCAATAAACCAGCAATGTGACATAATTAATATTGAAGTGGACAAATGGAATATGTTTATCTCCTTGTGGATCAAGGTGAAATGCACAATGTTGCTTTGTCAGTGACCACCTTGTGAATTTGCTTTCTAGGCACCCGGCTTGATAACTGATGTCTTTCAAAAGGAATTCACAAGGCGAGACTGCATTGTTTTACTTGCTAGGGTACAGTGGATTATGGTATAAAACGAGGATTCCACGATAATTTGGACAGAATCGAAGATAGGGCGCAAGCAACTGCAGTAGTTAGGTTGAATGCAAAGAAGGAAATAGAACACTCTTTGAAATTGGTTGAACGATGCATACGCGGAACAGGGCACTGATTCCAGTATTATTGCTTGTACAAGTGGCGACGTCTGTAGATACTGTGGAAATGAACTTCGATGGCTCAAGTTTTGTAACTTATACGTTAAACTCGCCATTAAAATCAGTCCACGACGAAATCTACTTGTTGTTTAGAAGTATCAAGCCTTCGGGTCTTCTTTTACATGCCGCTGGAAGCACAGGTGATTTTGTCACGTTGGAGCTACTTCGAGGAAAACTTAGGTATGTTTTTATTTAAAGTTTCATTTTTATCTAAGTTTATCTTGTAAACTTTGCATAAAATATGTTTTATTAAACTAGTGAATACGCTACCTAAAACAAAAAATTAACTGAAACTTTGCATCACAGCATTTGATGAAAAATGTGTGCAAGTTATTAGTTGAATCGTTAGACAAAGAATCGTTTCTCCTTTACAAAAGCAGATTCTGCTATACGTTAAACCAGATAAGTTTTCAGAAAATTGCGGTAATTATAACTAATTTTATGGTTGAATTTAACAAGGATACATACAAATCAAGGTTCCAACCAGTAAAACAACTACATTCAGATAAATTTAAGCAAAATATTTAGCTTAAGATTTACTTTTTGCCCCTTCAGTCCCGTGGTAACTGAGAAATACAATACTGTCTCTGCAACGATTTAGTGTGTTTTTATATCAATCAGTAAACCGGCTTCTAACAATTTTTCTCACACTTGGATTTGTTTCTTTTTGTAAACAATTTCCACATTAGAGTTCCAAAAATCAGAGTCCGCTCAAACTGTCAATATTAGAAACTTGTATCCACAAAAAATGTAATTTCCGCCCTCTGCAAAATTGCGCACTTTCGCGTTGTTTCTGTTTAGTTCGTGAGTAAGCCCTCATTGTTTTTACGTGAGCTTGTTGGGAAGGAGTTTTCCAATTGTTGAGGTGTACAAAGTTTCAGTGTGTTTTGAGCTTTATATCATTTTTGATCATGAATGCCAATACCACAACTTTAAAATTCATTGGCGCCATGCAGGCGATTTTAATAACATCTTTTAACTTCAGCTCCCGCCAGTAAGTTAGAGCGGACATTTTCTTCACCTCCTGAAATTTGTATACTCCATCTATCTTTCAAAGTTCTAAGCAACACCTTAAGCAAATGTGTAACGAAAATGGTCTTTACACTAAAATGGAAGGGCGCATGAGTGACTATTTTGAACATTGTGCTATTTGCACCTGTGATTAGCTTTTATTGCGCATGCGTGTTTGGATTGTTTATGGCTTGCCATTGTAAATACAAAGTTACAAGTCCATTTTCTATCAGTTTCTTGTTCCCTGGACGATAATTTTGCAATACTGCACCTCGTAGTTCTCTATTTATCTCTAAATTATTGGCTTATTTAGCCCAGTCGATTAATTTGTTACAGAAAATATTTTGTTGATAATCAAATCTCAGTAGTAGTGCGGTAGAATCCTTCGTCAAATTATTAGATTTCTTGGTGGGTGGCCAGTACTTTAATGGGTGAGGGATTAGGCAGGGGTTTCAGGTAACTAGATAATTTTATTTTTTCCATAAATGTATACCCCAAACAACAAAAAAGACCAATGTAGACATGAGAAGCCATAACTAAAGAAATCCAACTTTTTTAATGGATATCTAACATTTATCATCTTCATTTATACCCAACTACCAAGTAAATCATTCATGGGGATATTTATTATGACCTAGCTACACTGTTTTTTTAAGAACCTTTTATATAAGAATGTTAGGGCCTTGAAAAACGTACCAAGAACATGCCATAGGCTGACACTTAAAAAAATTTTCTTTCTATGTATTTTTGAAAATGGAAAATCTATACTACGTTTACAAACAACTAGTCTTTGGTAAACACGCGAGCCATTCATTTCAGTCAGTAAGTCTTGCTAGCACACGGCATTTTGTGTTTCATACTGATAATTAGTCACTGATTTGCTTCCTTTTATTTTCAGAAGTATTATAGTCGTCTGTACAGTTTCAATTTGCAAACAGAAGGTCCTTTAGGTACCTGGAATAGGTCTCAACATATTCAGTGACTTTCGGCTATGAAACGAATTAAAAACATATGAGCCCATGTTTCTCACAAATTGAGAGCAATCAGCCTTGGTCTTAAACCACAAAATAGAATGTATTCTTATACTGCAAAAAGGAAGAGCGCAACGCAGAACAAATGGTTTTGAATTCTTTTTTGTCACTTTAGTTTGACATTTTTAAAACTGAATTTTTGAGTAGTTACAGCAATATGAAATTTGGATCCATATATTTTGAAAGTGAAGACAAGGAAGCTACAAGAAGCTGTCGAAATTCTCTTCGCCCCAAAAATAAAAGAAAAAAGTTGAGTAGTTAACTTTATTACAGATTTTTAATTAAAATGTATTTTATCAATTGGTTCGTATTGGTTCGTATATGAAAAATGTGTTGACAAGTGATGGCATCGCTTTGTTCACCACCCTATTTACCTGAAATATAAACTACTTTCGTGAATAAATAAAAGATAGGTAATATTACAGTAAGCAAACAAGGTTGTTTCGAGAGCCCTTCAGACAAACAGACTAGAAATATGCTGCTGTTATTAAAATCAATGATGATTTTTGACGGTGGAGTGAATAAATACGGCGTCACAACTTGACAACTGAATCCTTTGTGTTTCTACGGTCATTTGGTACTGATCAGACTGTGCAATATATGTACAAATGATATCGACTGTAAAGAATCGACATACAGACTGAATTTGTTAGTTGATTTTCTATGATAAGTCTACTGAGTTGATGCAATGTCGACGAGGATGTTAGGCAAACTGAAATAGTTGAGTTCAAGTAAGCACAGATACATTTTTAAAATGTATAGAGTGTCAGCCACGTGTCGACTCGCAAGTCATACGAGACCAACTTTCCAAGGAAAGACTGATGAAAGCAACCTTCGACGAAAACCCGCATTTCAGTTGACCACACATTTCCTGATCTCCTGAGAAATAGCAAATGGCCGATCATTTTATTTTGAGGGGGGTGGGGAGGGAGAATGGAAGAATAATTTACATGCAATGTTGTTTGACGTTGTTGAGGCCCTGTTAGGGGTTTTAGGGATAAGGGATAAATGAGAAAATAATATTAGGGATAAGGGATAAGTAAAAAAA
>JANRMR010167864.1:0-12274 GCA_025434825.1 Bergia sp. 'catenularis' | reverse complement strand
GGTGTTGGTATGATGGTATAGGTGTTGGTATAATGGTGTCGAAGTTAAAATAATGGTATAGGTGTTGGTATAATGGTATCGATGTTAATATAATGGTGTAGGTGTTGGTATAATGATGTAGGTGTTGGTGTAATGGTGTCGAAGCTAAAATAATGGTATAGGTGTTGGTATAATGATGTAGGTGTTGGTATAATAGTGTCGAAGTTAAAATAATGGTGTAGGTGTTGGTATAATGGTATCGATGTTAATATAATGGTGTAGGTGTTGGTATAATGGTGTAGGTGTTGGTATAATGGTATAGGTGTTGGTATAATGATGTAGGTGTTGGTGTAATGGTGTCGAAGCTAAAATAATGGTATAGGTGTTGGTATAATGATGTAGGTGTTGGTATAATAGTGTCGAAGTTAAAATAATGGTGTAGGTGTTGGTGTATTGCAGATGTTGCTGTCGATGTAGGTATATTGATGTTGGTGTTGGCGTTGGTTTATTAGTATTGGTGTCAATGTTGGTATAACATTGTCAATGTTACTACGTCGTTGTTAGTTTATTGGTGTTGGTGTTGTTGGTATGTCAGTGTTGATGTTAGGGTATTAGTGTTGGTGTTTGTATATTGGCTTTGGTGTCAAAGTTGGTTTATTGATGTTTGTGTTGATGTTGATATATTGGTGTCAATGTTATTATAAAGGTATTGATGTCGATGTTGGTATATCAGTGTCGATGTTGGTATATTGTGTTGGTATAAACTGAAGTTAATGTTACAAGTGTATTATATATAACCTTTTTATAAAACGCCAACTAACTTACCTATCTTGGGACAACACTTCTGAAAGCATTACAACTGTCATTACAGTGACTTGTAGAAACATTTTTATCCAGTATGTCATTGGTTCCCTTAGGTCTTTAAATAAGGATGACAGCCGGACAAAACTGCGAACAGGACACCAAGATCGGATCCTTAGAATCGGTTATTCATAAAAACATCAAACAAGAAATATCTTTAGACGATCGTTTAAACGAAGTCTAAACTGAAATAGCGGTCTATCGCAACGCCATTGAACAAAAGAAGAACAATGGCCGATGTATTGATTTATACGATTCATTCATTTGAAATTTATTTAGAAACGTTTTCTTTCGTGTAACATTCTAATATTAGAAAGACGCAAGAAAAAGAAACAAGAAGGTAGAACCTTATACAGTCAAACCTGTATTGAGCGACCACTCTCGGGGATTGAATAGAGGTACGCCCCGAACTAGGCCTTGGGTGTGGTCAAACCTTGTAACCAATGTTTACGAGCTTTTAATTACCTGTAAGCTTGATGAATGATATTTTTAATGATATATGTTACATATAAAGATTTTTGCTGTTATATAATAGTTGCTATTAGTTCTAGTTGCTCGTAACAATTCTGCAGCGTGTTACCTTGTGCAATGTTACTATGGTTACGGCTTCCTAGACCTTTTGAGCATTCAGTAAACGGATTTCTGATACCATGGTCTTCAAGTCAAATGCTGCGTATAGGTGAAACTTTGCTTAAATAAGTACTCAAATTTTTCCTAATCAGCATAGATTCATTTTCAAATATACAGTGTCCACATATTGAAAATCCTTCGTTGAGGATGGTACCGACAATATTTCCATGATGCATCGAATTTTTTGAGTTATGATTTTATGAAAAGTTCAAATTTACAAAGAAGGTATGATTGAAAGTTGCAACGGAGCTATATAATTCTCTATGACTATTTTGAAATTTCAAACACTCATTTCTCAAAAATCTCTTCAACATATTACGTTTAAAATTCTATAATTCTAAATTCTAATAACCACTGTAGATATTCTAAATTTCTACGATATCACTATTGCTTAAATCCTTACACTAACCAACCAGTGGTTTCACAAAATATCCCCAATACGTTTCTAAGATACCTTCCGATGCACATCCTCTATTCATTCAAACTCAACTCGTCAGGTTTCAAGAACTTATATATTTATTAAGTCTGCTAAAACTACCCAATATGATCAACTCTCTATCTTGGCTCAAAGTTTTGGAATTCTTTACCAGTTGAAATAAAAATGCTTTCTTCCCTAACAATATTTCGCAAACATGTAAAAAAAAAATTCATCGACAACTATTCTTCGCTCTTTTCAAATAAGCAAATTGTATTTATAACCATAACTCAGTATATCTTCTGAC
Organism: Bergia sp. 'catenularis'; assembly: GCA_025434825.1. Lineage (NCBI taxonomy): Eukaryota > Metazoa > Cnidaria > Anthozoa > Zoantharia > Parazoanthidae > Bergia > Bergia sp. 'catenularis'. The sequence goes on along the minus strand of JANRMR010167864.1, from coordinate 10,082 downwards.
TTTTATATTAAAATTACAGAGGTCTAAAGGGTTGTCCTCTCGACAATTTTCTGCAATTTAAGGATGCTCCCAATTCGGAATAGTACATGGGTTTCTTTTCTTTTCCGTGTAAAATATATAAATTTGATATTAGTCAGAGACTTATTGTAAATATTCTTCTATCTTTTTCTTTCTTTTCTATAATAACGTGATCTGTTTATTACTTTCATCCATAATATCTGTAAATAATTTATCAAGCTGTGTGTTCACAGTAAGTTGAAATGAAGTCTTGTTGTCTTCAAGTCTTCAAATTTTCAATGGGAATGCACTCTGCCAAAACTCTTTTGATCTGAGGACCAGCATGAATTTGGATTTTTGCCATTTTGAGCTGAGACATCAGGAATTAACAAGATTAAACTGAATTGAGAACTCAACACCTTTACGATATTTTTAGTCTATTGATGATTAGAATTCAGGGAATAGTATTCTTACTCCTTTTTATCTTACCAAAATATTCGCAAAATATCTTTTCTTTCTTCTTTTTATGCAACAATATATGTATAATAAATATGGGATTGGATAGTTTCAACCGTAACATCTTTAAAAAACACTTATTTCTAAAACAACTAAAATACATTCTTCTAACGTATCAAACAGTCTTCTTTCAACATATTTGGAGTCCAACGACCACAAAAATCCTAGTGGTATTTAGAGTGATAGTAACCAACCTTTTGACAACAGTTGTCGCGTTTCAGTCTTCTGTGGTGAGAGAGGTGAAGTGTCAACTGCTGTCTGCAGCAAATGTTTGTTTCAGTCCGAGAGTCTGAACATATTACTTCCATCAATAAACGATGTTCATTCGGCCGCTTTTAATAATAAGACCAATTTTTCAAATGCAGAAATTCTTCACTGGAGAGTCAAAACACAGTTACTCAACAAAATATTTACCAGTTTTTCGTTTATTAAATCGAACTATGAATAACCGCACTCCTTTGAATTTGAATTGAGAAACTAGCTCAAGAGAAATTAAAGTTTTATTTTTTTTATCATAGCTGATTGCGTTATATTGAAATTTTGAATTTGCTTTATTACTATTTTTGGCCTATATTTTCCGTCGTATTCCATGTACTTCGTAATGTATTCCACGGTTTTAGGTTAAAGATTAATCCATTTTCTTCAGTAAAGGTGCCGAGATTTTGAACACAGGTTTTCTAGTACTTGTTTATCGCGGAACTAAAACTCAGGGTAAACGGCAGCTGACAAAAAGAGTTTATTTGCAGAAAATTGAAAAATATTTACTGATTATAATAATTTTAATCAGTACTAGAAACACGTACATGTAATACTACCAGTAGACGATCACTTTATAAAACAGCTACTGTTTTCGCTTGGAGTGCCATTTATGCAACGATTTGAAAATATTCCAAATCGTTAATAACTTTCTCTCGTAATTTCTTATCGGCATAATATACGCTGATTTGTGAAGAACATTTTCTCAGATAAAACTATAATTCTCTCCAATACTAATTGGCAAGAAAAAGTTCTTATCATTTTCTATTATTAATTATTGATTCGCCAGACTCGATGGCTGGAAACTTAATACACGTTTCTTATAAGAATCAGAATCAAATAATTTTGAGGCTCATTTTTCTTAATTGTTAGTAAATTTAGTTCTATAAACAAAATAACATATATTTGCTTTTATATTTCTGAAATTGAGCTTGAATCTTTGGTTGTTTTTAATATTTGGGTAAAATTTAACCTTTTTAATTAAAGATTACTTTTATCTAAAGTGTGTCGACTGAAGGACACAACCTCAGAAACTCAAGGCGTTAGGGGAGGGGAAAAAAGAGGGAGAGAAAAAAAAGCAGATGGGGAGGTGGAAGAGAGAGGATGGGAAAAAAAGAAGGTGGGGAAGAAGAGAAAAAAAAGGAATGGAACGTCTTCCTCTCTTTTTTTCTCCCTTCTTTCTTCCCCTTCCCCTGACGCACTAGGAATGTGAAGGGTGGTCCCACAGAAATGTGTGGGCCCTTCCCATAACAACGAATGGAGACCGAGCTTACTCAATCACCTACACAAGCAACAGCTTGTTACAAATTATACACCCACAATTGTACGTGTTAGGGCTTTAAGAACTTTATACATCCAGCTTTATATGTAAAACCAAAGGAATGTCGAGAACCAGAGGTGATGTTCGAAACGAGATCGCAAAGCATTATGGGAAGTAATGGTCAAAATCGTTGGCTCTTGTGAACTGATTCACATTGCGTTGCATTTTCTTTCATAGTTTTACCAAAGTATAACAACCAAAGTGTACAAGCAGCTTTTACAAACTCGCGCAGTGTTCTGAAAACGCTGCACTGATTACAGACAACCCTTTCCGCGAAATACGAACTAATTTGAACGCCACTAAGGGCCATTGAACCACGTGACCACCACAACGACACAATTTGCAATAAAAATGATAGACATTCCCAACAGACTAGAAAATATATTATGTCTTATTATCTTTCATTTGCAAATGTAAAGACCAAGCAAAGAGATATTTGCAAACCAGGGCCGTGAGACCTTTCGATCTGAACAACTCAATCTGTAGAAATGTTGAATTGCAGGATTAACATCTATCAATTATTATTCTTATTTACCGGTTAAAACGACGGGAAAACAATTCTCTAATGTCAAGTAATACGGCACGTAAAAATAACAGTCTTGAGCCGTCAATAGCACTTTAGAGTTGAGATTATATGATATTTGACTTGGATCATAAACTTACAACTCAATTGCCAAATCTCTCAAATTTGAATTCTCAAACAAGCAATAAACCTACTCACCATTTGTTGTGCTGCCCAATAAACTTCTTACTCTTATGGAATACTCCGACTTTCGATGCATTCAGCTCAACATCATTTTTTTTTCGTTTCAAACCGTGCTTGATTTGGATTGTGAACTAAAGATAATTATTCAATGTATCGGCCAAGCAGCTCTGCATGGATTTAATTTAAACATTAAAACTGAAACCACAGTCTTAACTGCAATCTTAAGATCGTCCAATAGAAATTTGTATCATTGTCATAACATACTACCCTGAATGCTTTTGAGTTTCTTGTAAAAACTACTTCTGAATTCTAGTTAGTTCCAATGTTGGCACTAGAATCAGAAAAGTGTCTTCGTATTACCCTTGACCGTTACAAATATTTCGAATGGTATCTTTTTTATAAGAACATATTTTATAAGAACGTCGAGACTGAAAATAGGAACAACTTAAGAATATCTTAAGAACATAGCTCAGGCTGAGATTTGAATAAGACACATTCCACATTTTTCCAAATAAGTACTTTGCGTCCAGCTTGACCCAAAAGTTGATGTGCATGATACAATATATCAAGAATGTGTAATGAACAACACAGTACAACAGTGACACTAAGAAGATCTATTTCAATGTCTCTTTTCTTGTAATAAAACACCAATCTCAAACAATTTCCTTTATTTCACATTTCCGATCTACACATGCCTCATATTGCAACATGAAATGCAAGAACATCTTAAGAATGCTTTGAGGCTCAAATCGTCAAAAAATAAGAACGTCCAGCAATTGGCTCAGCCTCAGCTCAAAATTACATGTTCATATTAAAAAAACTGGGTATATCTTTAGCAGCTCAGCATGTTCTTAACTAACTTTTTTTAGCTCTGCTTTGCTAACATGTTGAAGTGTTCGTTTCAAATTATCTTGTTGCGCAAATCCGTCTAGCAAGCAAGAAAAAACTAAAAATGAAAACTAAAGATAAATGAATCTATCAAAGGGCATGCGTTGCTTTGAAATTTTAAACAAATCCGAATTCGGAAAACGATATTGATGCTAAAAAGCTTCAAAATCATTACCTCAGAAAACTTTGTCGCTGTTTTGAAGTTTTTAAAAACGAACTTTTTTGTAGTTCACAAAATTATTCAATGGTTTACAAGCTGTTGAGAAACGAGAGTCGATTTCTGTCAGTTTTCCATCCAAGTCTGGCTGCAGGCTATCAATCAAATATTATTTCAAGCAGAACTCCAACTTTCCGATCATTAAGTTGACATATCTGTGAAAAGTGATTGTTTACATTTATCTTCAGATATACATTCGGTTAATTATTTCTTTTGTTTGATTGACGGAAGCCCATTTTGAAAAGTCCGCTATTTTGAAAAGTCATTGGTCAAATAAATTAGGTTATCGCTGCTACGGGCGAAAAAGTCGCAGGACTGGGCACAGTAGGCGAGCTACATACGAACAAGAGCGATTTTAAAGTGGCTCTTTCGTGGCTGAATCAATGGATTTTCTCTTTTTCAGAAGTTAATTTTTCACTTTATTTATCCAAATAATAATTTCAAAAGAAAACATCTTATTCCACTAAAAAGACATTAATCGATCACTTCTGCTAAAGCTTTATGCATTTTAAAACAATTTATTGCATTGTGTCCCGGCCCGGAACACAAGAATTGACAACTACAATCCAACTTAATCGCCTCCAAGAACAGCCCATCCATAGCATTTACTTCTTGAAAAACTTAGATTGGTATCTGAACAGTGTCTGTTGATATTTTAGCTTGAAACAGGGGTTTTTTGTCAATAAATCCCCGAGCATGCGCAAAGCCGTGAAAGAGCCCTTTTAAACACCATTGTCAAACATGCTAGATATCAGCGGCTTTGATCGCCAATCGCTGCGATCAGCGAAATCGCCATCACAGAAAGGGACGTACTAGACGACTTGCAAGACTTTTTACTCACGGAGCAAACAGGCGGCCAATGTGAATCGGCAAATGCCACAGTGGTATTGTGTTTCATTCTAGCAGCCTTCAGACTAGTTTGAATTTCAATTGACCAATTCAACAGAGTTATTTTAAGAGCTACTTTTGATAGGGAATAAAAACAAGATATTCTTGTAGCTCTTCATTTTGAAAGACAATTCAAGTACAGTTACATTTAACAGTTTTCGAGATTACTCGCCGATTCCTTGGTCCTACCGATTCCTAGGTACTGCCGTATTTTGAATGTCTCTCACGCGTGCGCTATTGGGGTCAGACACGTAATCATAACCTGTAAAAAAGCCAAAAAAAACCGAAAAAACAAAAAGAAGTTCAACTGGGTGTGACCAGATATTTCAATCATATGTGAAATAAGGTCTGGGTTTATAAAAATATTTTATCTAAAATGATTTTATTTCGAAATATGATGGCTGAAAGAACAGCGAAGGTTTCGGGTCTCATGATAAAACATTACCCTGAGAATCAAGGTCGGCGGAGCGGGGGAACGGCGCAACCCAACCCAAATCTCGGGCCAAGAAATGATTTTTTTTCCTACAACACACACTTGCTACTTGTCCCCGATGAAGCTGCAAACACGGGGCTCAATCTCAAAAAAATGCGGCCCGAAAGAGTTTTTATTAAATATGCTTGCTAATTCATCACAGCTGCTATTTGTTGGAATTTTGATCTTCTGTCGCGGATGCGTGACCTGTGTGGTCATGATTTGATGTCACAATCACCTGCGCTTCAACGTACAGAAAAGTCAAAAGTCTAGCTATAATTAATGTGTAAAACCACATTAAGATTGTACGTGCTTCTCAGCAAGGTTTCAGCTATAAATCTGATATATTTTTACGCACGCTTCTAAAATACATAAACTGATCAGATATCGTGCAAGGAGTTATCGTAATCCTTCGTCGGTAGTCAAAATAAATAGTAACGTAAATGCAATGTTGCCTTTTGACATTTAGTCCCTGGTTTACACAACTATTCTGATTAGCTTTAATAAAATGAAGTTTGCTGTTGGCTCCTCACACCTTACCCTTTGACGGCTTTTGACGTTTCCATATTCGTATTCAACTTTATTCATCTCTCGTCTCTGCCTTGGTCCTTACTCTGCGGCGCGAAGTGTTTACAAGAAAGCATATTCTGAGCATAGCCAACCATGCAGCGCTTTTCGCATTTAATAATTTGTAAGCTTACAAAACTGGCCATCTTTGTCAGAAAATTAAAAATATAGCAGGCTGAACAAAAAAAATTATTCCAAAGCACCCCCAAAATATGCGAAATAAGTGTATCAGAGAGTTAGGATTCCTCGAAATTTCCCGGGGGAGCATGTATTAGTATTAATGGTCTCAAAACTACCAAAGGCTTTTGTACAACCTATAATAAATAAAATGTTGTCAATAATCTGTAATCTTCCATTTCAACTAAAAAGCAACTGAGAGTCTGAAACGTCAGAAATGTAATGTATCCATTCACTAACTGAACATAGATTGATAGTTTTAATGTTTTATCTCCATGGCAACCTTTCAAACTATGCTCAATTCTGCCCTGAGTAATATCTCTTAGATAAATTTTATTAATATCGCTTTCTTTCAAGAAAGACTGTCGAAATTTCATTTTTTGCACATATGCATCTGCCTTTCCTTGGAAACCCATTTTAGTACATTTTAATTGTTGCTAGTTTGGGCACCAAGCTTTTACATACATCAGTTGCTATTATTGAAATTGGGTTAAGACGCGACAGTGACAAAAACCATTATCTCTATCCTTTTAGTTTTGAAAAAGGCGAAGTATTAACAACCTTTTAGTAATGACAAATTGAAGTGTTATTGTCTGAGACATGTTCACTCTGACAATTTACAACATATTAGGGATATATACGGCTCGACCAACCAAATGGAGCAGTGCTTGACTCCGATAGCTGTTAACATCTTGTCTTAGTATGTTGAAAAGCAATTGCACGCTTCAACCAACGGCACCGTTCTGAAAGGAACCAATAAGGAATCAAGAAGAAATCAACTTGTCATTCAGAACTGAGTTTTTCGGCTGACTAAGGCCGTTGAAATCTTTGTTCACATTATTCTGGACCTGTAATCACTCGTCTTAATTTAATTGGTAAGATATCCATTTTATTTCTTGTCAACTTTATAAAACTTCAAACTGTCTCACTTATTGTAAACCTAGAATGGATGAATGAACGAATGAATGCTTCTATTCGAATCGCTCTCACAAAGAAATCGAACCATTATCGAAACAAGATGTGAAAAATAATGATATTAGATCCGAAGAGAAAATAACAAAATATTTTAGTAATTTCAGGCAAACTGTCTTTGCCAAGAATTATCGAAAAAACGTCTGCGTGTATATTTTGCCATCTCTATTCTAGAAGACATCATATATCAACTAAAATATTTTCATAGCAAGTTTTCTAATTAAATAGTGTATGTTTCTTATAATAGCGATTAAGTAATTAAGGTTGTTTAAAAAATATCACGGAAGATCCTTCGTACGGAAATAAGATTATATTCAGAGTTCTTTCTTTCTTTTCAAAATCAAGGCTTGGTTGTTTTTTATTTAAAAATGTTGTTGTTTCTGCTTTTTACGTATAAAGAAAAATAAAATGATAAAATTAATATTAATGCAAAATTTAATATCAATATTAATGAGCCATATTAACAGCTTCCGGAGTTCGTTTACTTAGCCTGCAACAGAAATGCACGAAACCATCTTCTTAAGATCAATTTGATACCAACATGACTCAGCTTCACAATTGTGCAAGCAGCTGGAAAATCGAAGATATTAAAACATATTATTTAAATTTCTAATTTTCCCTGTCTTTTTTATTATGCATAATTGCGAATACCTTACAATCAATATGGCGAAAGATCATCTTAAAATTGAGTGTAAAACAAGATATCAATAATGAAATGCAACCTCAGAGAAACGCTTTGAAAAAAAAATTAATTAAATTTAAATAAAAAAATTATAAATTGATACGAATACCAAGGAGCTAAAAGTTATTTTTTGTTTTATTTACTCTCATTGTAAAATAATATATATGAATTAAGAATGGAAACAGCATGGTAAGTTTTAGGTTCTTCTTTTTCTTGTTTTCAGAAAAATAAAACTGATTGTAAAATTTTGTATCTCAAAAATGAACGCTTCGACATCTGTGCTGGAAAACCGCACAGCAAACATTCGAGAAGTCATTTTCATAAAAATGTAATCGTTTTCAAGTTCTTTTTAAAAAATCAAGTATGCACTATCTTTGAAATAGCTTCTTTGGTTCTCATTCAGTGTTTTAAGTACAGACAAAGACTTTAAGTATTTATTAAAATGTGGATTAAACGTTGGCCGAAAGTTACTACAAACCTTTAGTAAGTGCATTGTTTATGTAGATCCTCTGTTCCTGTCAAGTATCACTAATAAAACCAATGTTTTGTCTGAAAACGCACGAACAGAGTCTTAAAAAGCACTTAATACTTGATTATTGTAAACTTCCAAATGTATGAAATCGATCTAATTTGAATAATTAATATGAAATATCTGCTACATTTTGTTGTTGATAGAGATTAAGGGACTGGAATTCAACTTTCCTCAACTTTTGTTTCTCACAATACCTGGCAGAAAAAAAAATTAAACAAATTTTACAAATTTTTCTAGCAGATAGTTTGTTGGGGACAAATTCTGCAAACGTGGACTCAGGCTCAATTGTTAAAAAAAGCTGTGTTGTGAACGGCAGCGCTCTTTGGCAGTTGTTCCAGTTTTGATAACTGGCGTTGCTTCAAATCTGTGCCAACAACTGTATAATTGAGGTATAAAGCTAAGCATGTGTTTGTTAAATATCCGGGAAGCAAACTGTTCTAGCATACTTCTTTGTATTTGACAATTTAATCCGTCATTCTACTCGTTTACGATAAAAATTTATGCATTTGAGCTTACTCAGTCACAACTGAGACATTTGTTTTGAAAATAACTTGCACTGCCACCGGCTAGTTAAAACCAAAATGTAAACATATTTTTCTTTTGCAGATATAAAATTTATTTTGCTACTGCAAAAGCATAAATTGTTATTGCTTTGCCGGCAACGGTTGTTCCAAGAAGCTGCTTGTTTCATGGTAAGTAAATTTTAAAACTCTCCTCAACTCCGTAATGCCACTGGTCTGTCTACTTACAGCTGAAGACAGGGCCCTCCAAGCGAAATACATTGATTCACTACAAGCAATATTCTAAATAGCATGATTTGTGTGATTAATGAAATCACTTTTTAACGAACATTTTAACGTATAGTGCTATATTTTGTGCTGTTCACCTCTATAACAGATTGATTTATCAACAATTTCGTTGAAACTGCCAAATGACTTTACAAAACTGAGCACACAGTCTCTGCGGGGAACACTTACAATGAACTATATACTTTCATTTTAGTTCCAAGGTCGAAGTCTATACCTACGATCTTTCCTGCCTGCGAAAAGCTCATAACATCTTTCTACAGTGTCCAAAGACTACGCGGATTGGAATTGTAAACAACATGCAAGCTTCCAAGGAGTTAAGAGTTTGTCTTATGACTCTGGTTATCTTCGTGTCGGTTTATGAAGCCGCGACCAGGGCAAATGTGTGAGTGTCTTATTTCTACTCTTACAGATAATAAAGTCCCTCGGCTCGACTCGAGTCAATGTCGAGTCGCTGATCGTACACAGGAATTCTTTACTGCACCGCTATATATCACTTAATCGGTTCGAGTGTGAATCTTGAACCAAGAAGAAGCGATATTTCTATATTTGTTAATCAGGTTTTTTCGTCTGCTTGTTTGCTTTAATCAAGATTATCTTGGATTATTAAAAATTTATGCTACCATACAAAGAAGACCCGGCGATCAGCCGATTTTGGTTTTTATTGGAAAGTTTTAAATTATATAAATTCGTAGTAATAAAATATACTTATAAAATTATGTACTTTTCGACAACCTGCACTGCATAAAACTCACAATTTTCGTTATTCAATTAAGACAAGCCAGTTTAATCTAATTTAAAAGTTCAGTGTAAAATATAAAGTCTCGCTATTGACCTATTCACGTGGTTTGTTTCTAGATATACAAATGTGACCGAAACAATGAGTAAATTGCTGGATAGAAAGGCTTATGACAGTCGCCTGCGGCCGCACTATAAAGGTACGCAGGCTGTACAAGACATCTCACTAAATTGTCATATGAACTTTTATCTTTCAAGAAGGCAGTTAGACCATCTGCAAAAATAGATAATTTTGTTTCAATATTTCCTGTTGATAATCCTTTGATATTTTGATTACTACGGATATGT
>JANRMR010167642.1:0-12275 GCA_025434825.1 Bergia sp. 'catenularis' | reverse complement strand
AGCCCTTTGTTAGAGCAGAGTCTGCTCTGATGAAGGGCTAATGCTCAAAATGTCAGCTTTCAACCTAACCCAAAGGCAAAAAGCATACCATATCAACTTTTGTTGATCTATGAAACATTTTCAGCCTACTCACCCATGCAGAAAAACAGCTTTTCTCAAGCTAGTTTCCCAGTGTTTATACAATGTCATATAGTGGTATGACTTATGATGATTATCTGGTTAAACTGTGAACATTATATAACTAAAAATCATCTTGGTTTTGTCATTTACCTGCTTAAAATCAGATGACAATTTTGGCAATAAAAATTTAAAATGGTGTACTGCATGTACATGTAGTGGTGGTAATTTATTTAAATCTAAAGCAAGCTTTCAATGAGAGATGATCCGAGGGAAAACTCTCATTAGGCAGGCCCCCATATGGATCAATGTCAGATTTGGGTGCCAGACTTAACACATTGAGGGGCTGTAATGAATCACTGGAAAACCAGATGTAATCAAGTGACCAGAAATCTCCATTTCCCTCATGATTGCTGATCTCAGGTTCTTTTCCCTGGAAACCAAAACAATAAAACTCAAATGTTAACTCCTCTCATACTAAATTGCTGCATGAAATATAATTGAAGAGCTTGGTGCAAGAATTGCCTGAGTGATGGGCCAAAAAATAAAAATTCAAAATTACTGAATTTTTTTGCACCAAAGATCTCTTCTATTCATAACAAATGCTGCAGTGGGGCCCTTGGAAATTGGATGAGGGCCCTGCTGCATGAAGGAAGTGAGGTGGCTGCTTTGGAGGCTAAGGCCATGTTTGCAATGAGCTCTTCAATTGAATTTCAAATGTATACAAAAATATATATTTGAATCCCCATGTCTGCAATCGAACGACACTCTTTACTACTGGTAAATGTATTATGTTGTCTTCACGACCTTGAAAGAAATAGGGGATTGAAATTGTCCAGTGAGATGGAAGGCAGAATATTATGTGCTGATACTGTCCTGTTTCCTCAGACATCCGTAGGGATTTTTAGTGCGTAGAGCATTTTATCACTTGGGAGATGAAGGTCAGAGAGAATTGAGGAAACTCTGCTGGTTTGATTTCATTATTTTTTCCCCATGGAATTGACATGTTGCTGCTGAATTTGTTTGTTAACATTTAATTTTGACTGTGTTGGTTTCTTTTGTGGGTTATCTAAACATGGAGGTAATTTCATGACAGTTGTGATGAGGAAAGGCAAGTGAAACTGTATTGAACATTTTGCTTCATTTAAAGTGCAGGATAAGAGGTATGAATATATTGGATAATAATGGAACATTTTAGAGAGCTATAATCTTTCATGTTTTTCAACATTTTTGAGAGCTATAATCTTCCATATTATTTACCATAATTATGGTCGACTTGCTGAGTGTGCGATTTTGTGTTGTTCCAATGAACAATTTATTTTGATTTAGTTGAATAAACTCATGAGACTTCAAAACAAAGCTGTTTCAAACATTATTTATGAAATCTCTTGATAATTATTGCTAATAGAGTATTAATTAGTGGGCCTTTTTTGTGAATCCAAAACTTTATTACTCATTGTCATATACTTTTCGCCCTTTGAGAGAGTGTGTGAAGACATCATGAAGTCTTGTGATTGCAGAACTCGTAGATGCTCAAAGAACCGAGTATTTACAATTCATTTTTGATGAAAAACTCCCATCATTTGGTCGCCATTGGTAGGAGACTCAAATACTGTATGAAGGGCAGAGTTTTCATGGGGTTTGATGGCAGATTTGAAAGTCCTGCAGCATTTAGTCTACAGTGGTGCTGGAATTGTTTCAAACAGTCAAGCTCATGAAGACTTAATTTTTTTGTGGAAAAGTTTGGGATGGGGGGAACCCCTTGTCAAATTTTTTTCTGGGGCCCATTGTGGGAAGCTGCGTGACTTTGTTATTATCATATACTCAATATCATAAACTGTTTCACTGTTGATCTATGCAATCATTGTACTGCACACTTGCCTCAACACACACGTCAGTCAGGCTTCATGAAACTAGGGGTGTTCAGAAAATCAAACTGCCACAAATACACTTTGAAGCACATTTTCATGGAAAAAATATCGAGAAATACTTTTTACGAGTAGAAGAGTTGTTTGGTGCAAAAAATCTCACTAATTTCTTAATTTCTAATTTTCCTGAAATCGTCACTTAGGCCATTCGTGCACTGAGCTCTTCAGTTTTTGCATGATACTGAAATAATAAAATTAATGTACTCTATCTAGTCTTGTGGTGCTGATACGTAACATTTTGCTTCTAATCAGACTGTGAGGTTTTCCTCTTTCCAACTTCTATCAGAAACTACTATAATTAATTCTAATCAACAGTGATCGGTGGCAATTGCAAAACCCTGGCCAGCTACATGTACATTGTACACCTGTACATGTACCTTGTTTGTAATAATAATAATAATAATAATATTAACAATGATAATTACAATAATAAAAATAAAATAGACAAATAAATTATTTTTAAACATTATTAATTATTTAAATAAGGAATACCCCAGTTCTAGAGGTGATTTTTATGTCACTCCTCCTTATCCTTACACACACATTGTGAGTAGGACAGCTCTTAAATGACCAGGTAGGAAAAAGGGGGATAATGAAGTAACATATGTTTTACTTACCATGATGCATTTGTAGGCACTCTCTAGTGTTTTTAGAGGGTTGGTAAGGTTGCTTTTAGAGGCCCTTAACAAGGAAAATTCTTCTGCTGACAGCTGCATAAAAATAATTCAGTATGTTATATTATAATATTAAATATGTATAAATATTTTCTAACCCTTTAGCACATTTTTAATTGTATCTTTTCATTCAAAATTTCATTCACAAATATAGTACGTTGCTACAATAAAAAATATTTATGGTAGTAGTACTTTGTTGAAAGGATCAGTGACATTAAACAACAATCATGCTGCAGTAAATTAAAGTGAAAAACATTGGTCATGGCCAACAGAGCAGGAGGGGATCATTTCCCCTACCCTGTTACCCTGCCCAAATATACTGGCCAAGAAGGGAGTTTTTGCACATAAATCAGTTTACAGTATAGAGCATTTTCACTCAATCCCAAGAGACCCAAAGGCGGCCATGTTTGTGAACCAAATTAAAGAATTGGTGATTAAAAATGTATTGTTAAAGTCCTTTCACGTGACATCGTGACCACCTTTAACAATACGTTTTGAATCACCAATTTTTTAATTTGGTACACAAACATGGCCGCCTTTGGGTCTCTTGGGATTGAGTGAAAACGCTCTATAACATGACCAGGCAGTAGTGTTCAAGAAAAGAGGGCCCAGCTGTAAGAGAGGTTTATCAGTGTTGTCGAAGAGCTTCACTTGTTGCTCAATGATTTGCACACTCATCTTCTAAATCACTGCTCAGTATTCTTTATTAGTTCTTGTTTAAGAAAGTAAGCAGTCTAAGTTATAAGCACAGTGTTCAACATTACCATTCTGAATAGCGGCTGTGGCCTTTGGGTCAAGAGTCACTCTAGATTTAAGGTGGTTTGAAACAGTTTTTCACTTTTCATTGCCACTGAACTTTATGAAGGCTTACTTACTTGTAGTGAAAGATTACTGCTACTTGTTAATAGGTGGTGTTAAAATAACCTTCCTTGTACTCCCACTGGAATTTCTGTTTCCATGGCAACTTGACAGGGCCTCAAACACACCCTATTTTTAACATTTAGCTGCATTTTATACAAAAATTAGTCGGTGAAGTCTCCTTTTTATTGCATCAAAATTGTTTGCACATGGAACCAGCATTACTCTTGATTAGGATTATTTCACTCTCGAAAATATATATTTTTAAAAAGATTTTAGGACAAGAAAGACTCGGCAAGCAGTCCTGGGGTTATATACTCCCAAGGTTGAATGCCGAAAGTTCTCAATGGAAAAAACTGGAAAAATACCCTAAAAAATATCTCAACTAGAAGAACTAATGCCTCAAAATACCTTTGTTACTTCAAATAACCCTAAAAAATAGTGTGAAAATGACCTAGCTTAAGTATGGATCACCAACTATAAATATCTAAGCTGTGTCCCATTCCAGAGTTCAGTTTTATACCCACAAATTATGACACTTAGTAAAACTTTGTATAATTTCAAGACCAGGTCCCAGTAGCAGGCCAGGATCCAGATTACCCTTACAAGGATCTTTTATTAACAATTCACTTTGACCCAAACAAAGTTCAAAATTGCCACATATGGCCAATATGGCCATACATGTATGTCAAATAGGACAAGCACACCCAACCTCCAACTACATGTATAGCGAAGAGCTTGCAGTCTAAACAAGAAATGGTACTTCATAAAATCTGAAATCAGTCTCTCAAAATATTTTCCTGAAGAGTTGATCAGCATTCAAAGGAACTAACCATTTATGTATACAATTGTATCAGTGACTATATTTCTTTCAAATGTGCCTGAAATATTTAAGTGAAGTGCAAAAGTGTGGCTACATGTAGATTCATACCAGTATGATATGATGAAGTTTGACTTGGAAGGTAAAACTACTGTAGATGCACAATTAAATTCAAGCTTATACATGCAGTGTGTGTGAAAAAACAAAAATTTAAGCCCTGCGAGCATGTCCTTGGACCTTAATCACAATTTGCAGGGTTAATAACCAAGTAAAAAGTGCAAAACTCAAAGACAGAATTGAAAAACTGACTTACTGTCTGTGGAGGCTCTCGAGTCACAAATGACCACTTTATGTAGTCTACAGTTTGAAGTCTTGAGCTTTGCTTTTCACTGAGTTCTCCTTCATTTAAGAAGTGATACAAGGGAAAATGTGGCTCCATGTTGAAGTCCCCACTCAAAATGTGTCCAATTGTACCTTCTCCTATGTCTCCCTTCACAAATGCCAAGAAACTATCCAAGGCCTGTGTTGCCATGGCAACCTGAATTGTTTGCATGATTGTATGGAGCCACTCATCAAAAAGAACGTGAATATTTCCTGGATAAATGAGAAAGAGAACCATAACATCAACACTAATAAGATGCTTGGAGAAATTTTATTTTAAAAAAAAAAAATCTTTACAAATTAATCAATACATTGAGAATATTAGGAGAACCTGTAAGGGTCACTGATCACTCCCTATAGTTGGCCACTGGGGTTGGTGCTTTGCATATTTTTAGGGGTTTAAATTGGCCAATCCAATCCTGGTAATTCTTAGGTGTAATCTGGATCCTGGTCTGTGCCCAGTTGTTCAAAAGGTGGTTAACTTTAACCCTGGGTTAAGCCAAATTTCAAAGAGCATTTTCTTCACCAAGGAATATAATTCCAGTTGTTATAAAATACTGTTCAGACTTTCCTTAGAAACCCAATTGCTAAACCCAAAATGGCAGTTCAAATCTATCTGTAAGGTAGTAAACACAAACATGGGTTAAATATTTAACACTACATGTAGGTTAATGCTAATTGGCTTTCAAACAACTGGGCCCTCCCTTACAGAAATTTAAGCTGGTACATATACTCAATACTGGGAATTAAATTAAACTTACACTTGTAACCTCTTAACTTTCAAATGTTACAATCAACAGAAGTGTGATGAGAACCACAATCAGTTTCAGAGCTTCGATCCTTAAGACTTTTAGATTTAAAAATTGCAGATGGCAAATTCAAAAACTTAACTGAAACTTCAACAGTCTGCTGCCACCTTTCAATCAAGAAAATGGAGACTCTAACTTGCACTTAAATCTTTTTTGGACCCATTATTTCAATATTGGAAAGAACATTGAAGGAAATAAATCATTATTGACAGAGTGAGCTTCTAATCCCTATGACTTGCTGCCATCTTCAAATGTTGAAACACATCTTGACGTTTTGTATAAATTAAACTTTGCCATATGCACAATGCTAAAAACTACGAAAAACTTCCTCTGAGTACAGTTCTCACGTCACTTCCATTGACTGTAAACTGAACTCGAGAATGGGACCCAGTTCTGTTTAGATTTTAATTTATTTTATAGAAAAAGTATTCATTTTTAGGCTGAAAGTTAATAATCCATACTTGATATTTTCCACTATTTTTATGGTATTTTGAGGTCATGAAGGTGTATTTTATGGTAGTCAATTTACTAAACCTGTGAAATATTAGATTATGTAGCTTCACTGATTAGGAAATGATATGAAAAAGGAGAAATATTCTTTATCAACTAACCTAATGACAAAAGTCTCACAGAGCTTTTGGGAACCATCTGGTTCCCTTCTTCAGTGTTGTATTATAAACTGCTTAGCAGCCTCACTTTGAATGTTCATTGCAGGTACGTGCTGCCTAATCATGATGGCCTCCTTGATTTTATGTGAGAGAAACGTAGACTCAAGATCTAATATGGTGTGCTTGCCCAGTCAATTTTGTGTCCTGAGGTCTGGGTGTGGTCAGGGATAGGAATCAGTACAATTAGACAACAGTTTGTGCGTCCCAAAGACCCCATCACAATAACCAGCAAATGTGGTGTCATCTACAGTCAGCTAGATCTCTGACCACACCCAGACCACAGGACACAAAATAAACTGGGCAAGCACACACATATTAGATCTTGAGTCTATGTTTCTCTCACGTAAAATCAAGGAGGCCATCAAGATCAGGCAGCACATGCCTGCGATGAACTGTGACCAGGGCTACAACCTTGTCTTGGTCTACCAGGCAATTGTACAGCCTCACATTCAAAGTGAGGCTGCTAAGCAGTTACAACACTGAAGGAGGGAACCAGATGGTCTGTGAAATATTATTTGGGTATTTTTTCCAGTTTTTCCAATGAGCATTCCCAACATTTGAACTAGTGAGAGCCCCCCTCCAGAAAGGAAAATCTTCCACTGGGATCCTGAATGTAGTTTTGTATAAATAACTTTTACGATTGGTGTATTATCCACTAAAATGCTTGCAGGCATCTCTGTCTCTATTGGTTGGTTTGTTGTATAATGTTCCATTCAGGACATCACAGTTGACACCTCAGTCACTGGAGTTGGTGCACTTGGGTTGGTTGTGATAATTAATGAAGTTTGACCAAATCTCTGTCAGTGGTACGACTGTGTTGGACAGTCATATGATCTCAGAACAAGATTATTTTCATAATACAAGGCATGATGCCCTGAAACTACATGTACTTAGTTGACGCCAACAGTAGGTCTTCTGTAAGAGTCCTAGATTCTCATTTGTATAGCAGGACACTGAAGGAAAATATGTATTGAGTTGAAGATCGAGAGATTCAGGCATTAAGGTAGTGGTACAGTGCTGGATGTCCACAATTATTGTTTCAGCATTTCAAAAGCTCCCCAAGCTGAGACTCCTCTTTCCGAATTTGAAGTTGTATCCAGAAAAGAGGATAACGTATAAGCACCTAAGTAGATATTTACATTGTAAAATAATTTTAAAGCCATCAACAAAGGAATATCCAATCCATGTAATAATTACAGTACTAAACATAATTATTACCTACAACAAGGTAACAGTTTCTTCCCTTAAATCGCAAAGCTACTGCTTGGAAAACTTGGGGCCAGTTAGTCAAATTTGATGGCACATCCTTCTCTTTATCAACAAATTTGTCCTTGATCAAAGCACCAAGCTCATATTTCTTGGCATGCACAAGTTCAAACTTGTCGTTTCTGTAAAAAATTGCAATACCCTCATGTGTCGAGGTATTACAAAATTCTGCAAATTCTCCTGAATATCCCCACTGAAAGAGCTCTTGCTGTAAGCATTCAAACTGCCACTGGTTAACTTCTTGTAAGCACATGATATCAGAGTTGAGCCATCGTAGCTGGAAAGAAAAAACTAATGCAATGTCTCGACAACATGGGCAGATTAAGAGTAGCTCAGAAAAGGGGGACTGAAATCTCTAAGGCTTGGTACCTAAATTAGTTAACATTTTTTCCCAGGGACCTAGTATGATCAACTACAATTATATAGAAAACTAAAGGGTCTAAAACAAAAACAATGTAAGTGACTTAATTTGGGGTTGATTTTGAGTTTTTGACAGACTTCAATCTGTAATTTTTGAAGCGTTTTCTCATTTGCTGTCACTTCTTTTCTTATATTTTCAATTTTAACATAAATTATAGACAAAGCCAAAGTTACCACAGATACATGTTTCCCTGGTGACTTTTATTCCCACAAAAAAGTTCAAAATTCTCAAAATTCTCTAACAGTCACTTACATCATTTTTGCACTTGACTCTTCAATAAATTATTCATCGGTGAAATCTACAATCCTGATCAAAAGTGTTGGTCTGATGAAGCACTTTTCCCCCCTCCCCCTACCCAATGTTAGTCTATTTGCAACAAAAGTGTTCAACATTGATAGGGGGAGGCAGGGGAATGTTAAAATAATATTTATGGAGTTCAGCAAATTGTGACTATTGGTTATTGAGTAAGCTACAATATTTTGTGTTTTGAGTGCGTTTTCTTCTATTGGTCCAACTACTTTTGTCCAGGATTGTAGTTCCAAGAGAGGCTGCATCATACACGGCCCTTTCCCTCAAATTGCCCTGACTTGCAGATGTCACACATACACGTATGTTGCTCTTGATTTACTTCAGAAACCTGTTCACAAATTTAAGTTATTTAAAATTTGTTCCAAACACCATTTAAACTAGCCAGCTCACTTGTTTCATTCAAGATGCAAGCCTCGATCCCTCCATCCATCTACACAGCTGACTATGTGGATGTCTGCTACCTTTAAGGACTGTATTATTATATAGTTTTGGGGCCAGTTTGGTCTGGAAAAAGGTATGAATTTTGCCTGTCAGTGAGTAATTGGGTAAAAGGTATTACATATGGTCTTTGCAAAGAATCTGTGACATCTGTCGACCATAAATTAAGGGGGTTTTTTTATTTTGCTCTGAGACTAATTTAGTCAGCTGTGGTTTGTGGGGTATAGCTACATGTATATAGGGTATAATAAATTATTAATATATATTATTAAGATTTGCAATTACAGGCTATGTTGCAACCATAGCCCTGAACTTTTAGTAAAGTATTGTAATATTATATCTTTTTCTGAAAAAGGGTATTGACTTAGATTTGCAGTTTGGACTAAAATATGATACAGAAAATTACTTTTTCGGATATGAAATGAGGTCTGGTTTGAAAGGTTTAGGTGGTACATCACCATCCAAAATATGTATGAGTACACCCCCCCCCCCAGGATATAATCCTCTGATTCATAACTTTATGGTATAATGCATTTTCAATTGTTGAAACAGAAATTGTAAAAAAACAAAGATTTACTGCATACCTCATCTAGAAGAAGTCGGTGCCGGTATGAATCCTTTTGCTCTTCTCTAAACTTGTATTGGTCAGGACAGTATGAATATCCTGTGCAGGTCTTGGGAATATCATGCAGTACATTGTATTGAACTACAGAGAAGTCTGGAATGGTGGACTTTCCAGTGTTGGGATTGTGGTGAACAGCTCTGTGTCTAGCAAACAGTGGTACCTCTTCAGTAGATCCCATGATCTATCAATCGAAATCTTTGTCATTAAAACACAGAAATAGAGATTGTTCATACATGTAGATCTTTCAGGGGAGGGGGGTAATCCCATATATTGACTGTACAGGTATGTGCTGCTGTCCAGGGTATGGTCTTCAAGCCTTTTGGTCAAGAACAGGGTATATAAATTATGGTGTTTTGATCAAGAACAAGATACATAAATTAGTGTTTTGGTCAGGAACAGGATGCCAAATGTTAGAGTCGGCTAGAGTTAGAGTCAAGAACAGGGCATGGTTTTCTTGCTTTGAGTCAGGAACAGGGTATCACTTTGCAGCTTTTCTTGGTCAGGAACAGGGTCAGGTTTGGGGGGACTCAGCGACACACCCCCACCCTGAAATTTTGAGAGTACCCCCTGGGGTAGATCTCTATCTCAAGTTTATAGGCTTAATATTTTTGAATTCCTGAATTTGTATTTTCTTGATAAATTTATTCTTAGGGTGGATTTGATTAACCACATTTCATTTTTGCAAGATTTCTGAAGCAGTAAACCATGAAACAAATAATCCAAAGAATTACATGTAGAATGTGCTAATGATTGGGGGTGTCACAGCGATGTGCAATTTTGAATGAAAATGATTTATTCGATAAAAATACAAATCTTGCAAATTGTGCAGCCAGCCAACGTCCAGTTTGGTTAATGATATTACATGTGTGCATGCCAAATTCCAGTTTTGGCAACTTTGTTCCAGGGGTCAATTTAATAAAACATGTATTTACAAGTGTTGCTATTGTTTCAGAGGTTGAAAACAATAGCTACACTTGTAAATTACACTTGTAAATTTTTTGTTAAATTGACCTCAGCTTGGAATAATTTGTCTTGCACCCTGGATAAGCTCTGGACAACTGGAGGAAACTTGTGTCAAAGTCCTTAAAATCTTGGACTATCAAACCCTCTCCAAGCTTTGGTATGGTACTCAGAAAATTCATATTAATTTTTGGTTGAAGAAATTTGTCTAATTCTAAGAAGCATACACAATACTGAGACTGCCACAACGTGCCAAGACTGATTTGGATTGGGCTAGATCCACCCCTGAGGCTGACGTAATGGTAGGGAACTACTCTTTGGAGTTATGAACCCTTGATCCAATAAATGTTTAAACAGAAAATGGCGAGCCACTTCATCCAGACCTGGTACTTTTGATTCTCTAAAGTTATTTTTTGGATTACCACCCATACAATTTTAAATTCCTTATTAAACAGTTTTTGTGATTTATATTGGGATCCATTTTACTCATCAGTTTTATTCTGTTCGCTTGAAAGCTTGCAAAATATGACCTGAGTCATAACATAAATCCAGTAGAACAGAAAACCGTTTAAAAAAGGATATTAAGTAGCTGTACAATAAAAGCATCTCAGAACAACCGAACAACTTGGGCTTTAACCATTACACACTGAACTGTTAGGAGATATTTAACTAACTGGAGTTTATTTTTCTTTATGTTTTATTTCATCCTGCAGAACTGTTCCGGCTTGTCACGTGAAGGACTGCATGATTTGATCTTCTACCCTTTTCAAAACACATTCACGATGTAACATTTTCACTCTATGAAAAGTGTTCTGTATACTTTAATCAAAACTTCACTGATAATCCAGTAGTCTAAAAACTACAACTTTCTTGATCTCCAAAACGCGGTTTGTTTATAATTACTCGTGAACATGTAGTATGATGTACGGTATGTCCCGAGTCTCATCTTGGGTAACTTCGATTCAAGGAACTTAAACTGAAACCTCTCTGAGCAAGAAAAAAGAAATATTCATTATCCTTACCTCATAAATTCGACAGAGAGCTCTTTTTTGAGATCGACAGAAATCTCTTTCTTGAGATCGTTGTGTGTCCTGTACAAAGTGAAACCACCACAAACTTTAACCAGTGTTTTGTCAATAATCCAGTGAAATCTGAAGTCGCCAAACGTCACCAGCCGTTTTTATTTCAACCACAGGACTCCCATGCTTTTTGGTAAAAGTTTGTCGAATCCTAAAGCACAGGATGCCCAAATTGTTATTTGACAACAAATCGTTTCTGAATAATAAATATTTTTAAAATCACCGGTAGGACTGCTAAAATGTGTGCAGTTTTACGATTGGTTTTTAATGCGTTGCATGGCACCACGCAAATTCATAAGATTTTGTACGGGAGTTTCAACTTTTACCGATGTCTCTGTAAGGCCAGACCAATTTAATTTCCTGTTTTACAAACCCGCCGAACTCAGATTTTCGAAAATTGAAAAAAAAAACACCAAAATCCAAAATCCATCCGAAATTGAAAATAGAGAAAGGTCAGAGCATTTCCCCATTTGTTATTCCTTTTATGTCACCTTTGTTTTGTACTTTCGCATATTCCGAGCTGAAATCATAGAGATCGAAAATGTTTCACAAGCGGCGCTGAGATATCCAACTTTGGGTGCACGTAACGAGGAGAATCGTCAGTGTAAGAGTCTTATTGGTTGAATATATGCCCAGGATTTGTAATGTATGGCATATTCTAAGACTTTTATTTTTATTTTTTCCCCCTTCCGATCTTAAGTTTATGGTCTAAATGTTCGTAAAACAGGAAATTAAATTGGTCTGGCCTAAATAATGAAATAAAGGAACTTTGACTTGTCTGATCTGAAGTACTGCTTGTCCACTTCTTGCTCTGTTGTGGCCATTTCAAGCCATTTTCACGATCATTTTTATCAACTGTTCTATTCGTTCAATTTTGGTGGGGAGACCGCAGGGGTACTTAGCCGCCCATGATCATCCCCCC
>JANRMR010167530.1:0-12276 GCA_025434825.1 Bergia sp. 'catenularis' | reverse complement strand
TTTGTAATTAAAGGTATCGCTTTTTTGACAGAATTAAAATCTATTAAATTGTTCGATCAACATCTTGCTTTGATTTTGCCTAATGTGTAATTTACAAAATTATATAGTGGTTCAAAGATATGATCATGAAGTTTATGGTTGTTTTAATCTTGGTTAACGGCCGTTAACCGTTCGCTGTGCTTAGCTCGTGACACTCGATTCTCAAAGATAAAATGCTGTTTTTGCACCAATGTAAAATTTCCTCAGAATCGAAACTACGGTGTACTCTATAATAACCAATGATCAGTAATATACATGAACTTCACTTAATCCAGTCCACTGTGAATGAATCGTTCCAGACCAGCTACAAATTGCACGTGTTTCTTCACCGCTGTATTTGTCTCCAGCTAGCCCAAACTGAATTGCATGACATCTTTCAGAATCACCGGCCATTTTAACAGATCGCATATCCATACAGGAAGTTAGAAGTTCCCAATCAACCAGACAAAACATTTTGATGAGAAAGATCAGTAACAGTTCCTTAGTTTCAGAGGAACAATAGCACAAAGGCTCACAACGCACGTTCGAGTGAGTCAGATTTTAAAATAGCTCTACGTGCAAAGACACAAAGGCCGCTTGATCAAGCAAACTGTCACATTGCGCGCTCTTGAAAAAACAGCCAATGGATCACGATTACCGCACGCTTATTGGCTAACGTTATTGTATACTTTCCACGTGGGTTGTCACGCGCTTAGAATTGTCATGTCTCTGTTGACATGTCATGATCGTGAATAGATGGTGTTTGGTTTTCCGCGGCCTTAATTTCCACAAATTAAGATTCATCTGATAAAACATTTATCTCAACCTTATAACACCATTTATGACATCGAAAAAGAGAAAGATTGAACAAATTTGCAGTGAAACCGACAATTACACCGACGTCGACGAAAATCTCGATCAATACTCAGTTACATACTTGCTGTGATTGATCCGACTCGCTCCAACAACGAAAACGCCATAATGTAGCAGCGATGAGTCGGATACACAGGGTTTAGGAAGCGGTTCCTAATCAAGGCAGCTGAACAGACAAGCGATCGAACCACCGTGAGCATGCAAATATATATATCATTTTTGTTTACTTTATATATAGTTATATAGTTAACCAACGTGTTGAGAACACCCATGAATACATGCAGAATATAGTGCATGCATGTCCAGCTGAAAAGTTTCTATTTTTGAGGATAAAAAGAACAGTTAATACCATACAAAATGTTAATTTGATTTCCTGCATAGAAGCTCTCCACATATGATATATTCTGCCTGTATTGAAGAAAATTTCATGAATGCTAACACACCTTTCCATGTTTTCCAAGTTTTACCTGGAAACTTCAGGTGCTTTCTCTTTTTTTCAGGTTTTACTAGTTTTTTAAAAAAAATCTTCCGGGTTTTCCAGGTTTTACCAGGTTTTCTACTTTTTCAGTAAAATTTGATTTCTGGAAAAACCCGGAAAACAAGGTAACTAATTTATGGGAAAACCTGGTAAACCCAGAAATTCCTGGTTTTCTGGGTTTTCCAGGTTTTGTTCCGGGTTCTGGATGCAAGGGAACAACAACAACAAATAACAACAAAGACTTTATTTGTACTTTTAACAGGGCTTCTGATATTTCGTGGGAGTGCTACATGTACAGTATTTCGTGAAATATAATCATGTATGATTGTGTAATTTGCTCGTAGCAGTATTCT
Source organism: Bergia sp. 'catenularis' (assembly GCA_025434825.1). Taxonomy (NCBI): domain Eukaryota; kingdom Metazoa; phylum Cnidaria; class Anthozoa; order Zoantharia; family Parazoanthidae; genus Bergia; species Bergia sp. 'catenularis'. The sequence continues at coordinate 10,554 of JANRMR010167530.1, read as the reverse complement.
TACCTCAGAAAACCCTTTCAGAACCATTCAAAGCTCGACATTTTCATCGAGGTTGATTTTGATTGCCAAGCCTCTCATAATGAGTGACCAGGACTTCTGTGCACAGGGAATCTAGGAATCAATTTAAAGCAGTTGCTAATTGGCTCATGAAAACTGGCCAATTTTAGTCATATTAAAACATGATCACAGTTAATTTGTAAACACAGTACTTTACATTGTTTTAAAAAAAGAATTATATTGGTACAGTATGCGAAACAATCTTGATTTGAACAAACTAGGCATAATTGGTCGCATGGGGTAATTTTTACATCTACAGTTTGTTTGATTCATTCTTCTACATCTACAGTTTGTTTGATTCCTTCTGCATCTACAGTTCGCCATCTTGTACATGACATCATGTGCAGAAAATCAGTTGCAATTCAAGGGATCAAGAGTGAGCCTTGTCTTGAAGTGGCCTAATTGTGTCAAATATGTTGACAACACCACCATTGATATTCGAAATTATCCCCAGGTGTAGTCCTATTTATGTACAGTATATTGTACATGTATATGACGTAAGGGTCATTCCATGCCAAATCAAACAGTGGCTCACACCTTATGAATTAATGATAAATAATTTAAGAGTAATGCATAAATAAAGGAGTGAAACAAGTTATCGCTCAACGGACCCAGCAAAATGTGATCTCAGACATACGATTATCACAAGAAATATGCAGAATCAGGAAAAGATTGCTTCATTCGTATACATAGTCTTAGTGAAACCGAAGTCCACTCTTTAAATGCTTCCTTGACACCTGCAAGGTCACCTTGCCTTGCAGAGATCAGCAACATAAAAAACAATAACTTGGTTAATTAATAGTACAAGCATGTTTTGGATTCTGGTAACTTGTGTATACAGATAAACTTTTGTAGGAAGATTTTGTTGCTTTGGTATTGAAACGTACACCATCTGACAAATAATTTCTTGATCTGGATTTGAAAGGTGCCGATGCTGCCAAAATGGTTTAACACTGCACTTAGCTTTTTCATTTGTGCATTTTAAGCAGGAAAAAGGTGCATCTTTTTTAGAAATAACAGGGTCTTAGGATAAGAACACAGATCGTACAGATTGTGTGATGGTTTTATAGCAAAAAACTATTGTCGAGGTGTTGTGCCTTTAAAGTAACTGTGTAAAAGTTTTGTCTTTTAAAGAAAAAATACTTTTAAAGGGGATTCTTGTTGATTAGTTTGAAGACTAGGAGGGCTGGCTGGAATGTCAATTTGTCTTATTATATCACTCCATTCCATGCACTCGCCTCGTTGACTTTGTTTCTGTTTCATACCGCTCCCCCAGATTATGTGAACACCTTTCTTTAGTGAATAGCAAAGTTTTGAAAGATAGCGACAGGGTCGTTACTTTTTTGCTGCCATTTTTGGCGTTTTCTTTGCAATGATCACAGATGCTTGCCAGCTTCAATTAGATCGTTAAAACTTTCAGGTTACAAGTAGTTTTCAAGACCTGCGTATTGCTGCTTTTCAGTTATAAAGGAATACTTGTGTGATTTTATCAGAAAACGTACCAACTGCCTCATACGCTGCGAGATGTGATCGCTTTTTGTTGTTCCAAATTTGTCAGTTAGTGAGTTCCCAACGTCTAATATAAGACTATCTGTAGTGACGACCTGAGTTATTACATCATTTTGCATATCTTGCCAGTACTTTCACTTTTTCGTTCTCTTCTGGAATAAACATCTTTCCGTTCGTGCACAGTCGCTGGTATTTTGTTTCTTCATTGGCGCGTTTGTCTTTTAAAGGAACGGGTTTTGATTTATGGTACTTCACACCCTTCACTCCATAAGTAATCTGCTCCTAGTTGGACGTCCATTTATAAACGCTCCTTACCCCTGCATACGTCTGATAACCACAGCCCTTCCAGGTGTGGATAATCTCCCTTAACTATCTCTAAACTCTAGTTCGGAATGCTTGAGATATCAGGAAAAACAAATATCTCTGGGCGCACTGTCCTACCTCCTTGAACCGGATAAGGTCCAGCTGCACCACATCGCGCTCTTGGGTAGAGGAAGAACTGTCGGTCAGTTCATCCAAGATGTTCTTATCCAATGTTCTTTTGCCAATGTCACCAACTACACTTGAAGACTGACTTGAAGTTGGCGGAATGCACCATATGGGCTCTCTTCACCAGTATGGAAATCCGTGAACGCGTTTGCCTTTCCAATGAACTTTTTTGCGAAAGTTCGGTGTCCACCACGCTTCTTCCGAAGTGACGAAGTTATTGTGGCAGTTGTTTGGGTTGCTTCCGACAATCTGCGTTCTTTTCGCGGACGAAGTAAAACAAACGCTTCGAAGGACCACGTGTCACAGAACTTTCTCTTGCGTTATGAAAGTTATTTCATCATTTCACACATCTTGCTTATTCTTTCTTCACCTGTTTGTTCTCTTCTGGATATCTCGCATCAAGACTAAGCATCTTCCCCTTCATGCACAGTCAGCGGTATTTTGTTTCTTTTTGAAAAAGCAGTTTATTATATATGGTGCTTCATCCCGATCTTCTATCTCAAATCTTTGGTATATTGTTTTTCTCTGCTATAGACTGTTATCTTTCTTTTTTTTCTCTTCTTTTGCTCGTTCTTCTGTTTTTGGCTTTTGTCTTTGTTATCTTTTTTGTTGGCCAGTTTTTTGATAAACACTGCAACAGTAAGTGTACCGTTAATGCTTTTTGTTGATACAAAAAACTGGCCTTTACAGTCTGACTAGTCTAGGTATTGTCATTTTCAGACAAAATACAAATAAAGTAAAAGGATTTACTACAATTCTATTAGGTAGTATTCGGCATTCTTGGTGATATTCGTCTGCTTTTACAGAAATGATATTACAAACTAAACTGGCACAGTGAGCCATTTTCATTGCCACAAAGGTATAGCTTTTGCTATACCTTAACAACTTTCTTTAAAAAACGTTAAAACTTAACTTTTGTTTTGAAATTGAGGGGAGAACCCTACTGATGAATGCACGAACCCTGAACATAAAGATTTGAAAGACAAATAACACTTTCAGGTCCTTCATATTTTTGTCTAATGTAAAATGAACTCCATTACACAATAAAACAGAAAGAGGAGAGTCTTCATTATTCGAACATTCTTAACTTTTGTACAGTTCTCGCGCTGGTGCATGTTCAGACAGAACACACGGTTCTTTTCTTGACTTGTAGATAAGGCACTGGCGGACGTTGGTCTGTATACTGGTTGTGATCTCTTGTATTGTTGAACCCCATCGGAACTGGGTTTTTGTTGCGGCTGAGTCAACTGCTCCTCTCGTAGATCGACTTTCCCTTTCAAGGCTTGAAGTAAATCGTTGAGGTTCCAATCGTTGTACGCTGCCCCGCGCATTATGGCCAGTCGCACAGACTCTGGCAATGTCTGTAATACTGCAGGCACTCCTTTGTGATCTCCAGAGCTTTCAGCCCTCTGTAGTGTGTCTCAGTGCAGTCGTAAAGGTACCGCAACTGGATGGTATCTCTGGTACTCACCACTGGCTTTATTTTCATCAACTCGTCGATATGGGCTCTCCGTATCACGGGTCGTTTGCTATATCTCTCAACAGATCCAGCGCAGCTCTATAACTGGCTGACGTCTGGGAAAATCACGCAATGCACGATCGTGCCGGTCCCTCCAAATACCTTCTCGGGCACATAAACTTCTGACATCTGAGAACGTCGCATTTTTGTCAATAGTGCTCTCAAACAGTCTAAGAACTCTTGCTATTTCACGATGCTGCCGCTGAATTTTGTGACCTCCATTTTCGGTAAACGGACTTGAACAGTAGACTGGTTAGTACTAGCAATGGACGGTACGGTAGAACTCACGAACGACAATTGTGGGTTCTGTAATGCAGGCGGTGGTGTCTGGACTTGTTCTGCTACCGACTGTGGCTCTTGTTGCTTTGCTGGCGGCTTCGACGTTTGGTTGATGGCAATCATGTTTGTCTCGAATTCTCCGGCATCATCAATCTGGTTGATAACCCCTTCGCCTTCTTCTAGGCTGTCTTGAATTTCTTCGTCCAATTTCTTTATAATCGCCAGCCGTTGTTGCAGACTGGCTTTTAGCTGAAGGAGGTCGACGTTCTCATCCTCCTCACTACTATATTCTTCCAACTTGCCCTTCGCTCAGGTAATTACTTTCGTTGTAGAGGCTGTGTGTCCGCCTCTAATTTTTGTGTTCTTGACAACAGCTGCCATTCTTTTTTCACGATCTGGTTGAGTTCTATCCGGCTCGAAGTTTCACGTATCACAGAACTTTCTTTCTATGGTCTGGAAGTCTCTGCTAGTCTGGTTCGCCAACGATCAACTTGGGACTGTATGCATTTATGCTTTATACTAAATTTACAAAATGTAATGTCTTCTAAGTTCTTGTAACTATTAATGTAGACTTGTACTCGGCAGTTGTGACATATACAATATCTTTCGTCCTAGGAGATAAAAAATCTTTCTAGTAATAAATATTTTTTCCATACGTTCGAGTCATAAGATGATAGTGAGATGGGCCTTCAGAGAGAGTGAAATAGATACCATATTTTAGATTGCATTTCTTGCAACGGTATAGGTTAGTGACTTCGGTATCTAGGTAAAAGAGATCACCTAAGTTGGAAACCATATACAGAACTTCGTGCACACATTTATGACATTGATTGGCACATTTTGTACGTCTTTTTCTTTTACAGGATGGGCATCGGAACTTTTTAAATCCAGGTTCTGGTTCTTTTTCTTCTAGTGTTGTGAGGATTGACAAGTTCTAAAGAGAAACACATTCGGCGTGATTAGAAGTAAAATCTATTTTTAAGTATTCATTATGCTCAGAGTAATCGATAAATACATTACGTATGCTACAATACATAATTTTACATTCAACACAAAAATGGTGTTCGTTAAACTTTTTAGTAAAAGGTTCAGTTTCCATAAGGATTACAACTAGACTTGTCATTTTTCTTCGACAGTGAATAACTAAAAGAAATGAAAATCGATATGTATAGCGTTACTGCATTTTCTACATAGAAATACTCTTTTACATTTTCCGTTTATCTTAGAGAGCCATTCAGTCATGGGTTTCCCACAGTGCATTGGCGTCTAGGAGAGGAGTGGATTTGCAGATTAATTTGCCAAAAAGTTTGTTAAGTAGGGCTTTTATCTGAGAGGGAAAAGATAAATTATTATAACTATCGTTTTCATTATCACTATTTTCTGTCGCGTTATCGTCAGTCTCATAAACAAGTGTGGAGGTGTCAGATTCATATAGATCATCGTCATCGTCTAAGGCATTTGTGGTATCTAAATTTTGTAGTAGAAAGTCATTAACTGTAATGAAATATGCTCTCCTCCAAGGACAGACTTTGCGAGAGCAGAGGTGTGGTTGTTTGATTTTGTTTCTGTCAAAGCATGAAAGGAAATTACCGTTTTTGGACATTAAAATGCGTAAGTTAATATGACAATAAGCACGTGAAAGGTATACGACAATGGAAAATTGTCCATTTGATATGTGCTCTTTGCGAACTTTGTAGTTTTCAATTCTTCTATTGCAATTTATGCATAACTGAAAGGAAAGAAAAAAGGTTATCAATTTTTCCATAGCTGAAAAGAAAGAAGAAGCGTGCTACTGAGTAATTCCTTTGTTAAAGATAAAGTCATATGTTAGATGGGTATCTGGATAGTTTTCAAAGACAATTTCTCTTATGTTATCGTATAATATATCACACCTTCTGCATTTGTCGTAGTATAAAGTGTTGTTCAAGACAGTTATAGTAAATCTCGTATAGGTCAGTATGAAAGCACATGCAACCACACCTACAACTTAGCCAGTCATTAAATCCGCAAGAGTGATAAGTAAAATCAAAATATTCTCTGGTGTAAAATAAAAAATACTGTCTTGGTGGATGTTCTTTGTCCTCTTTTATGTAAAAAGTTAGGTGTTTTGAGAAGCAAGAGGGGCATTCAAAGGGAACTGCATGTATCTGAAAAGAAAGTTGATAGAAAATGAGGGAGTAATCAAGTTTAGTGTGAAGAAAGAAATAGTAATATACTTACTGCTTTTTCTACGGGAAGGCCGAGGCGTTCGCGTATCTCATTGAGACTCTGCTGATCGAGTTCAATGCGTACGCGACAACGGGAGCATGTTGCATTAGTGGGTTTTAGGATCCACTGGTCATGACAGGACTGATGGACATATTCGATATTCTCTCTGCTGTTACAATTCTGGCATGGAACAGGGATGAGGTCTTCGCGTTTGAGTTTGCGATGATTATTTTGGGGTCCGTCTGGGTCTTGGCTAGAAGTCGATGGTGTATCAGGCTGGGTTGAGGTCAGTGATGTAGATGGACGGTCTTTTGGCGGTCTCTTCTCTGGCGAGCCTTCGGGAGTTTCGTCTTCACTCCAAAGGCAAATGCAAATGCAACAGACGTTGGCTTCAGGGTTCTTGGGTTTGTCGTTATTTGCTGCTGCAAATTTATCTCTGACTTCTGTAAGTAGGTTGGCTTTATCGACGATGTCTGCTCTCATTTCATCATATTTTCGTTTTGCTGCTTCTCTTTTCTCGACTTTATCTTTCAAACGTTGGTGGGTTGGTGAATCCATCTTAGCTTCTGACAAAAGAATGAATAAATGTGAGAAAAAAAAAGGTCGGCTTAAATAATAAAGGACTGGCGTATATGGGCCTTCAACTCATCATAACCTTCACCACCTAATAATTTATAATTTTACATTAATAAAATATTTACTGCATGGTCATTTAGCATAATATATTTTCCCTAGTGTTAATTAAGGAATATAAACAATCATACCATTTAAAAAGATATGTATTAAGTACTTGTACACAACTTCGATCTTGAATACCTTGTTAAACATGAAGTTAAAAGTCATTGTTGTTGGATAATGTATTTAGTTTGTTCTAATCAGTTAATGGTTATTAAAAAATGCGGAAGTTAAAGCGTGATACAACAATTAAAGTGAATTGAATGAAATAAGTGAGTATTTTTTTAATAATTGAAAAATGAGGAAAATATACTGACAAATCAAGTAGTACATGGAAATGCCATTGTAAAGGCAGGCAGTGTACTTGAGTACTGAACATTCTCATTACCGTTTTTGTCCAGCGACTTTACACTGAACATATTCTTTTTTCCCACGCTTGGTTGGGATTTTAGAGATAGTGTGAGGAGAAAACTGTCGTCGTGCTGGCCTGGGAGTTCCACTTGTTGCTGGATGCTTTCGCTTAAAGAAACCACTGATGAGTTGCTTGGCCAACGAGAGACAGAATTGCAATTGCTCTCTAAATATCTGCATATCTGCAATTAATGCTCTCTAAATATCTGCATTGCAGATACACACATTAAAAAGAAACCAAATGAGATAGCGATACCATTTCTTTGTCTGTTGGCTGGTATAATACTAAGATCGAAGTTGATCTGCCTGGTCAATGCCGCCCACCCTATCTTCGCTCTCGTCACTGGGGCAGATCCAGGATTTTGCAGAGGGGGGATTCGAGCCAAGTGCCGAAAGTGCGAGCTTATAGAATGTCCGAGGGATGCTACCCCGGAAAATTTTGAATATTGGGGTTCCAAGAAACGCATTTTTGCGCACTTTTAAAGGATTCGTACACGTATTTATTCCATATCAAATCATCATAGTTTTGTACAATTCGTTTCAGAATAACCACAATAAACTTCGAACGTTAACTCTTTACTATGTGTCGATTTTCGATTGAGAACTGTACATAAATGACATCTTGCATATTTCTTTGTTATTTTCTCAGAGAAAAAGGAAAATTATTTTTAAATAGGATTTCCTGGCTAGTTTCTCTTCTTTTCTTGGTGGACTGTAGTCATGACTTGTTGGGCTGTTATTTAGTCCACGTGGATTGTGGTATTATCGCATACTGGGACTAACAAGATTACGGCCGCGGCTCCTACATTTCTTCTGTCTGTAGTTCCAATACTCGTGCTGTAGGTTATCATAAAGCCATGTAACCTCTCTTACGCGAATTTTTAGCGAAGCGTTTTATTGTAGAAGTCTATTCTCGCGTTCGCGGTGTACCACTGTCTGGACTATATAGGCTTCTAAGGTCTGCAACATTATCTATGCTAATCGGCCATAGTTCTCATTATTTCTTGCCAAGGTCTTCTGTTCCTTTGCAAGAAGACTTTTTGTATTATTCAGGCGGGTCTGCTGTTCGTTGATTGTTCTCAACAACTCGTTGACATCCTTATATATTTTACACTGAAAACATTCAAATATTGTTGTAAATGCTGCTTAGTCCTAATGAAGTTTTGTTATCTACTTTTCGAAATTAAGGAAATCACATTAATTATCAAGACCTAGAACGAGACCTAGCAGTAGTGTTATACTAATATTCTATTTCTAATCTATTCAAAGAGTAAGTGTGGTAAAACCTCGGAGTTTATAGGCAGTTCTCACAAACGTGTTCGTCGTGAGGAGCAATCCTGTTCATGGGTTTGAGTTCGATTCCGTCTTTCTTGTTGACAGGTGCTTTTCTGGTTTGTTACAAACGACGAAGTGAAGAAATGGCAATCACCAAAGTCATGGTGTTGATCATGGTTTGCAACAATGTGACATACGTCAAGACTTAATTTACCGTTGTTACTTGTGACTCTCGAATGTCGCTTCTTATGTCAGCATTGTTATCACTCAATCGATTATCAAGCCGTTTTCATGTTTTGCCGAGTGCCTCTGTTGTGTTACGGTCAAATTGTACTGGTGGTGAAATCTTTAAAGACTTATAGTGAAAGTCAAAGATGGAATTATCTTCAGCTTTTGTCCACGATACGTATGAGATGGCATGGACTGTAAGTATTGGAAGGTGAGTGGTGTATGTCTCTGGGCAGTTTCCGAGTCCAGTTTCCTGGTTAACAAGAGTGAAGTCGCATGGAAAACTGTACGCAGTGAGGGGTGATAACTGCACTAGTTGTTCTGTTTTGTTTTTAACCAGGATAATTTGGTCCTTGGTAGCCAAATAGTATCTCCCTCCTAGGTGAATAACGGTTTAATTGACTGACAATCGGGGAATAGGGTGTGTCGCTTCTTGAATGTAACCGTTAGATTAGGGGTCCATTACATTCCAAGCCAATTCGCATCATTAACTCTTGAAAATGCCAAATCGGGACAAATAAAGCTGTTTTTTCCTTTTAGGCCGTTTTCCAGGTCATCGATGTGGACTATGGTTCTTTAGTTTGGACAGGTTACCAATGCCAGCTCATCACGTGTAACAGGTCCACCGTAACAGGTGTTCGACACGTTGTATTTTACTGGAGTTAAATATTCTAGAATACAAAGTGCTTTGGAATCCTTTTTATGTGGTATTGTCAATAAAACACTTACAATTACGTCATTACCAGTATGTTTGTAATTCACTGTTGGTTCGATTAATGGAGGGTAACCCATCTTGAGGGATTGTGCTGTGACTTCCATCCCTTCGTGGAGTTGAAGTTAACGTGACAGCTCTGTTGTTATCAAGTTGGGAATCTCAGCATAACTAACAATGACCTTACCTTCTAGTCTTTTAGCTTGTTTTAGTATATGTTCACCTTCTAACAAACGAAGAACTGTTAGGAAAATGTTCATTTTTGTGGTTGAAAGGTGTCCAATGAACTAGAGTATTATTGTATTAATTTTACACCTCATTTTCTTTCCGACTTTGTTCATTGCTGACATCCAGTGGGTCAGGGTAGAGTCAATTCCTTTTAAGTCTTCGATTACTTCTTCACAAGAATCGGTGTTTTCCCTTAACAATGTGGACCATGCTCTGAAGGTCTCCAAGAGTGTCAGTTATTTCGTATATATGAATCTCACTAAGCCAGCTAAGCCTGCATGACAAGCCCAAACTAATCTAGCCATACGATTGGTGTATCTCACGAGATGTTTATCAGTTCCTTGTTTCTATGGAAGCCATGTTTTTTTCAAATGTGGAAAAAGTTTTACAATGTTTAAATGCCCATTGCTTGCATTTTTCTAGAGTGTTTGCATAGTGAAGGGGGCAGATCATGGTTGACTGTTCGCTTGTGGCGAAATAGTAAAACCTTGCAAGGTATTTTCCATATATCTTAAAGTTTGGTTATGCCTTGAAAAGCAAACAACTTATGAGCAGCTTCTTCTACTCTTTTGGATTTATCGAACATTTCATTGACATGTCCTTGTCGTGTGTTGTGACATGAATTTCTGTCATCACATTAACCATCTGTGTGTCAGAGTAGAAAATTATGGCTTTCGGATTTCTGCCTAAAACCAATGATTCTGGAAAGTAGTGTACTGGTGCAGTTGAGCCATAGTCTTGTGTTGATGTCGTTGTTATCAGGAAAAGGAGGACGGCTGGGTATTGCCAAATCATGTTAGGTCTACTCGATTTTGATCCGACGAGACTACCTGTTAAGAGCGACTCTCTGTAACGACTGGGTGAAATCGAAAAAATGTGGCACAAGATCGAAAAATTAGACCCCTTCATATTTTGTCCAGAGATAGCCTATGGTATGCCAAGAAACGTGATGAGGTTTTTAAGT
>JANRMR010167419.1:0-12276 GCA_025434825.1 Bergia sp. 'catenularis' | reverse complement strand
TAGTCTCTCATTTGAGGATATATGTACATGTAAACTGTAACACATCCGTGGTATGCTAGTCTCTCATTTGAGGATATATGTACAAGTAAACTGTAACACATCCTTGATATGCTAGTCTCTCATTTGAGAATATATGTACAGCTTATAATAAAGTAATATAAATAACAACAGTTGTTGAAATGTATTTTGCGAATGTACTTCAATGCACTAACAAATCATGTGAGTTTTGGCGACAGATTGTTAGCTGTTGCCATGGTAACTATCATTTTAAACATCACTTTTTTCATTTTTCATCTGAGCTAATGTTATGCATATTTAGAGTCAGCAATACAGAAATATTTTCATTTACACTTTGAAACCACGAAATGCTAATATTTTATTGTGATGTCATTATAGTGGTGGATGACGTCACCATCGATTACATCTTCATATTTATATCAACATCAGTTTAGCTTTAAACTAAAGTCATAACCTAAGGCGGTTAATGCGATCAAGTTTACCAAACAAAATAAGCAAACTAAAGTTTAAATACAGATCAAATAATTGACGTCTTCATTACGTTACAGCCACCACTAATACCTTTAGATAAAATAAGTTGTAAACATTAAGATATCTTTAATAAAAGTCGATTTTGTGGCAATTCCAAGTGTAAATTGGTGAAACAAAAGGAAAAGAAGAAACACACGTTAAAAAATATTGTGAAGCATAATGACGTCATCACTGATAGGTCAATAGTTAAGTCACTTATTTGCAGATCATTTCCAATTACTAATCCTTCCAAGTTTCATTACAGTTCGTTCAATAACAAGGGATTTAGGGAGTGTGGGGGCCTTTTGGCCTCCCCCAAGCTATTTGAGATCAAAAAAGCCACGTCTGGAAAGGGTTAAAATTTTAAAAATTAAAAATATTAAGTGATGCTGAATGTAACTTTATAATCCATCCACTCTTATAAAATTTAGAAGAAAGTCTGTTTAAAAATGTAGGTCTTAAGGCTAGATTTTAAAAGTCTCTAGAAACCAACTGAGCGGATATCGTTTGGCAAGTTAATCCAGAGTTTTGTTGCTGCAGTAGAGAAGGCTCTGATCACTTTAAGCCGGATGCCGTTTTGGCAGGAGGGGCAGTAGCAACATTTTAGTGGCGGACTGTAGATTGACAGAAAGATGGCAGTGTAGTTGCATGGTATTATATCATTACATGAATAAGATTAGTGAAAGAATCTTATAGGTTATTGTGTCTCTGACCGCGAGCCAAGTAATTTCATTTTTTTTCATTTTCATTTATTTGCTTACCATATAATACATATGATTATGTTACATAGAAATAATTGACAGAAAAATAGAGAAGATACCTTAACGAAGCCATGGAGGCTTTATTAGGCAAGGTTCCTCTTAAAAAAGACAAGTGAAAAAAAACTAGTTTAATTAAGTTTGCGTATTACCACGCAACTGAGACACGATAATTTGAGCGTCAGTCATGATTTTGTTTTGTAATGAAGCTTTTGAGAAGAGATCTACAGTTTAGAGTTACCTATTGTGTCCTGCATGTTGACCTCCCTTCGCCAGCCAACCATGGATAAGGGTGGATTTGGTGCTTTGGGTTCGGGAGCAGACAAAACCATCTAATTTGTTTCTCTTTTAATATTTTCACAAGGAAAAACTAAACTTGCTATCGTCGAAACTTAGCAAGTTTCCTGAGAGCACCGTTGGTACTGCTGGTAAGTAGCGATCAGTCTGGGTGAGTTGATACAGTTACACGTTGAATAGATCTGACAGTTGAAAATAATGCCAGCTGTAAATGTGAACACCAGCTATCGCAATTGGAGTGGAGATGTAACTCAGATGCAGATCCAGACATTTCGGAAAGGGAGGGCAATTCTGGAAAGCACCACTTGGTTTTCGGTTCTTTTAATCATTCAAAATGCACAAGCCTTTTCGGAGATAAGGTAAGTTCGAAATCAGGTCGGAAGGTTTATAATTACAAGCCGCAAATCCCTTTGATAAATTGTTGTTTAAACGCAAATGAGAAACCAAATTACGTAAACCTATAATGACAGTTAGTGGCGCTGACCTGTTTTCGAACAACAGGTTCCTGGTGTCACAATTCGCCCCTCCAGAACTGAATTAAAATGATACTGGTACTAACTAAAAGAATAACACAAAGCCTGTGTGAGTCGTGTTCTTCCAAGCAACCTAAAAGCATATTCAACGACAAGTCGGTGGCTCGGCATTTTAATCAGTCAGAGAACGAATTTGCGACATGAAGCTTGTTGTCGCCGATCTACGCAGGCTGAACTTTATCTACATTTTACTAAAATTGCCTGACCCCAGTTTTAGGATATTCATGGATACTGCATTCCAAACTGTATTGTTTCTTAGACGAGATAAAATAATGTGCTTTGTACTAAAATAAAAGCTTGCGGACGACTCTTTTTAAATGGTCAGTGGTTTACAGGTCCAGCAGTTCCTTTGCAGTTCCTTGCATGGCAAATAATTATACTACATTAACAAGTTTTATAAAATTGCAAAAAACGTGTTTGAACCAAATGCTATAAAACATACACGTAGAATGTTATATGTTTTTCCTTATTTAATCAAGTTAATAATCTAGGCATAACGCAAAACTCGTGTGAGCATAATGTAAACTGTGAATTCCAGTGAACTTATTGCATTTAACTGCTTTCTTATGAAAGGAGAACTAGCAGTTAGAAGAACATGTGATGCAGAAAAGGGTCCAACCAGCAAAGAGGTGCGTTGCTTCCTAGCAGTTTGATAGTAAGTGCCGTAAGCTTACAAAGTTACGCGTGAGTATCTAGAGCTCAGACTTGTCCAGAAAACATTTCTGTGGTATATTTTCAAAAAAGGTTCAGATTCAGAGGGGATTTGTAGATTTGTAAGTAAAAAGTTTTTGGCTTCTCAATTTTAAGAGAAGTCAAACCTTTAAAAAGTAAAATTTTCAAAATGGTTTCTTTTACGTTTTGTATAAGAACCTTCGAAGAGCATAGAAACAAAACAAGTTCAAAATTGACCTCCTTTGAAATTTTTAACACATGTATAGCAGCGATGTTTTGTCCCTGATTAAATATGCAAGTACTGTACTGTATTATTTTATAGTCAAACCTTCCTACAACCAATGAGGCATGGGGTTATCAGTTTTGTTCTGGGGGATTTATTCGGAACTATTGCGATTGCAGCTTTCTGGGTTATTTTAATGGGCAAATGGCTTGTTGTTGGGGGAGTTTTGTACGGTATTGGTCGTCGAAGCCACAGATACCGATGAGCTGGACAAGACTTCTGATTTCAGCATCATGTCAGTCGACAGTTTCACCGATTTATTAAGTGTATTTTTAAACTATCTGTGGTCTTCTTTAAGTGTACCTTAAAATGTATCCTATCTGTAGAGAATGTGAGGTTGCGTTATTAGTGTATGAAATGCGAAAAGAGAAGTATTTCGAGGCTGCGGGAAAGCGTAGAACCCACCACGTTTTTCCCATTCATTAAACGTTGCTAATCTGTCTTCACATTGAGCAGATATCAAATGTGTTGGAAGACATGGTAAAAGACAAAGTGGAGGAAGCCTTTGAAACCTTCACAGCCGATCGAATTGGGATTCCAGATTATGCCCTCGAGTCCTATGGTTAGTACAAAACATCTGCTACTAACCTATAGATTGTGTAGCTGTTGTAGGATTTGTAACTTATAACACTGTGATTCTAAAGCCCGGACACACGGTGCAACATGGTAATCGATGTGCGTATCTCCCTAATAGTTTTAAAATACTATACCATACTTAGAGTGCATTTGATTGACCATATTATGGAATACGAATACATCTGGGGAAATTCCTATATACTCGCTGAAAGCTGTAAACAATAAAAAGATTCTTCCGAATCAAGAATTAGGATAAGTTCAAACATACAACTTGTTTTATATATTTCCAATATCAAAGAAAGCACACTCTTCAATTGAAGGGATCAAAGTATTTATTGCACATAATTCTATTCCAGAATACGGTCAATCGAATGCACCCTTAATACTTATTTGAAGACAACTCCTAAGACTTTTCAGTTTTATATCCCAATAAACAAATCTGTACTTTAAACTGCCTTCTGTTGGATTGCACCCATTATTGTATCCAAAATAGAGAAGTAGAATCACGTTCTTTTTCAGCAACAATTTTGAACACAAAGTTGCGAGGTTTGTCTGAAATGCAAACATTCTGCAGGTGGCAGGATACATAATGGCTACCATTCTCCCAGCTATGAGCATATCGCCGAGGAAGTGAAGTACTTTGGATGGCATATTTGGAACCAAGTTCGTTCTCCAAGAGTTGTAATCCAGGTATTCTTGTTCAACATAACAATTGACTCTGCGTTTTACACGCTATGGCTACCAGGTGTGGAATGGGTTTGTTGGGTGGACATGACAACATGTTCCGTTGTCATCGAGCATTCTCTAAAACATTTTCCATTGCAATTACAACTACAGCACCCTCGGGTGTGCAAGAGAAAAGCTGCATGGGAAAAAAATTAAAAGGGCAAAGCAGATTTTCCCTGTCTGATTTTCTTCTACCCTCAGTTTTCTATCACCTGAAGAATCGTACCTGCTGGGTTAGCCGGTTACAACTGTCACAAACAGAGAATATCACACGTTCGGTGATTAAAGAGCGAAAAGTGACGTTTGTCCGGGGATGGAAACTAACGCCGGCCCGACGGCCAGTGGCCGCCAAGTTTCTTCTCGGGCCGGTAGATTTCAGGAAGCACCGGCCCGTCTGGCCTGTACGTTTGCAGAAAAAAAGGCACGCATTTGTGCAGAATGCTAGTAAATTCATATTGTAAACAAATACCTTTGTAACATAACTGTAAAGTACCGTAACTCGTTAAGCGTTGTTTCTTTACGATTTGAACTTTTTTTTGAACCAGAAATGAAATTTTTGTTTGTATTCTTTATTATTCTTATGAATTTCATGTGATAAAGGATGTACAACGCCATCATTGGATATATATCGTAGATTTGTTACTTAGAGAGACGTTCATTACGGGACAAGGAGAGTCTCACCTTTTAGAAGACTAGTTAAACATTTGACATATTTAAAATACATATTTTAAGTTTACAAACATGAATTAGATAATTTTTAAAAAAACAATTATGATGGGCCGGTGAAATTTCTGACGGGCCGGTGGATTCCTTTTGCTACTGGCCCTGCTGGCCGGTGCTGAACAAAGTTAGTTTCCACCCCTGTTTGTCTAACTGAGGATGTCGAGTTGTTGTAACTCGTTATTTCAATGAATTTACCATTTCAGTTTGTTCCGTACAAATTGACTGTCATCTGTTTTCTTAGAAGCATAGGCTTGTCCCAAAATAAAAGAAAAATCCTAGATTTTTCCGTATTTATCCCATCCTTGGTATTGAATACAATATCAGGAGAACTTGTAGAGCAGGATCTCGACATTCCAACTTTTCTCTTCAACAGATGGACAACTCTCCTGGGAATTGTTGGCCATTCAGAGGCCAAGAAGGATTTCTGGTAATAAAGGTAAGTTCTTCTAGTAAGATTTTCCAGTTTACTGTGAACCCATTCAGTATTTACCATAAAAATTATACAGATTTATCTTTTCACTGTATCAGCATTTGATAGTGTTAACAGCGCTGCAGTATAAGGCAGAATTCTATTTCTACGGTTGCACGTCACTCGTCAGCACAAATGGTCGATTGGTTTGCGTGTCTGACTCGTATCTCAGAGGTCGCGAGTTCAAGAAATTCTGTTTAATTTCCCTTACCAGTACCCTTGTGAACACGGTTTGACTTCGGTGTACCGTGAAACCACCTACAGGTACCCCAGAATAAGTACAAAGGATCTAAATTAGCTGGGGTATCTAATATGTGAAGTTGCTAAATGGTGCGGATTAAGATGAAAAGTGCTACTGGTATTAAGACAAGAAAGAAAAATGTATTAACATAATAAACACACACATATACCGCCCCTTTGGGGAATCATTCGGTTAACTATATTCTCTGCCCAAACCACGAGTATTTAATAAAGACCTTCAGTTATGGCGGAGCTCCACTATGGAGCCAACTACCAATTAAAAGACATAAAGAGTTCCCTCTCCTTTCACTCTTTGAAGGTTGCCTTTAAGTGCTTGCCATTAAATTATCCTTCTTGGTATTCTATTCGGCAAAAACCAAAAGAGTAAAAGTTACACCGACACCGAAGTCAACTTCACTTAGATTCTTCCATCTTATTTCAGCTGTCTCTCCGCGTTAGACCTACTGCCTTTACACTGGAACACATTTCCCCATCCCTTTCCCCACGGGGGGATGGAAGAATCCCAAGCGCTCCAAAGGACTTCTCAGTCTGGGTAAGTATTTTGTAATAATACGATGTTTTCCTCATGAACGCGTGTTGATATCTTTGAAAAAACTTTTTTGTTCTGGTCAATTATACAATTTCGTCAATGGGCCACGTCTTGGTTGTGGTCAGGATCACGTCCTGGGCTGGCTTAGAATTACATTCAACTAATAAAACCGTGTTAACAGTTTTTGTAGTGGTACAGTAAGAGGATATAACTTAGCAAAGGATCAACATAGGATCGAGACTGTTGAACCATCACTAAACACCCAACAACCTTGATAACAACGACTCTTTATTTAAAATTTACATCAAGTTTCACCAACTGAGCCAGGTTGGTGATTATTAGAAGACAAATAAGAGAGGTGTGACTAAACAGATGATATATATTGTTGGCGGAACGGCAGAAGCTGGAAGATAATAAGTATTTATGTGCTTATGTATCAGTTAAAAGTGGAGGTGTTGATTTGGGTGTGTTTAAACCTATCTACGATTGTTAATAAGACACGAATTAAAACCCCTCTTTATTAATATCAATAAGGCTAACTCTCAAGCAATTTATCTGAATTTCAGATCAATTAACATGTTCTTTCCAAATACATGGTAAGAAAAGAAGATTTTATATCATATACAAAATTTGCCACCAGTGTATTACCACTGCTGTACTGCCACACAACCCTGGAGGTTTTGCCGCTGCTTTGAAGTTTGTTTGAAGTCATTGGTCAAATCTTATTTCAAACAGAGCCTCACTTTTCGGGAATCGAGGAAGAGCTGTTTCAACCACAGTTTGTTGGAAGAGCTATGAATCGTGATTGGTTGAGTTTTTCTTCGGGTGTGCAGTTTAGCTGTTGTGTTTAAATGATAGAATCCGAAACCAAACTCCAGCTGGACTGGACATTTGAATTCCAAAGTCGCTCATACCTAGCTTTCACTGGCACGATAAGCAATAGCATTATCACGAGAAATATAAGAAATAAAGGAAGACACAAAGGACTACCACACATCAGTTATTATGCTTATGCTTATGCTTATTTCACTTGAGTGAAGACCAGCCATTAGCGATGAAACAGTCATTGGTAAGCTAACATGAGTTAGTGCCACTATTTTTGTCGTTAGGGGTGGACCGAGCCGTCAGGGAGCACGAGAGACTTGATGGGTACCTACAGCTATAACATCCGAGGAAAACCATTACAAACCTTCCAAGTTCAGGACGTAAGCGATTACTCAGTGACAGAAATGTTTGTACTTTGAGATGTTAAAGTAACCGAACGTTTTCGACTCCCATGGGAAAAGCTTAGCGATGTATGAATGGACTTGTTTGTTTACTAACGGTGCTTGTTGTTGTATGAGAAGTCCTTCGATGATCTTGCGTGCCGTTTAAAGTATCCACTATCTTTGAATAAAATTTGGCACTGGAATGCGTGGTCTCTGTTTGAGAGCAAGTAGTTCAGATTTGTATGTTAAAAAGGACCTTGATTTTCCATGTTTGCCATAGGACAATGAAGTTATATTTTTGGATTGTATATTTGTTTTATTAAGTGATGAACTTCCGACAGAGCTTTTCATTGTTCTTACAGTAAGGATCTTGACATCGGTTTTCTTGCGTTGATCAAAAAGAAAATCAGGAATTAGTTTATCGTCAGAGGGCCGTTTGTCCTTTATGCTCTGTGTGTTTAACAATTTTAAAACATTACTGAACACTATGTCAGACATTCATTGAAGTGTTTACCTTGATATTTTATAGACACAGGTGTTTTATTGGATTAAAATCCATGCTAAACTATATTCGGGACTTCGGTTGTGTTCTCGACTTCGGAAGATTTCCTATAAATCTCAAAACTCGTTAAAGGCTCTCTGAAAACTTTTATGAGAATTACCGAAGTTTTCCGAACATTTTACGAAAATTTTCAAAAATCGTTAAAAGCTTTCAAAAACTTTTTCGACAATTTCCAAAGATTTCCCGAACATTTACGAAGGTTGCACCGCCGTGTAATTTCTATACATTAATAGCTTTCGACAAGGTAGCAATAAATAATAGTGTAGTGAATTAATTTCTAACATCTTTCTTACAATGTTTGCTTTCTCAACAGGACCACAGCCGTTCGTCATATCAGTACGTTGAGCTCCGTGTGCACTCCAACCACGGCGAGCCGCTGTACACATGTATCTACAGGTTCAGAGTTCATGGCAAGCCAGAGGAGGCCCTTCCAACAGTTCAGAATGCTTCATAGTTGAAGCGTCCGAAGTTCACTGTGTTTGACGGGAGCTGCAAAATTAACTTTATATATTTATATAGTTGAAATTGGAAGAGATGTACATGTAGATATGAATTGGAGGAAATAGCAGTCGTTTTAAAATCTAAAACAGACTGGAGATATGTATTTTCAAACTCGCTACTAAATTGAAGAGGGATATAGCTTTGACCATCTTTCCACATTCACTTTCTTTTCTTCGCTATATAGGCAAATTAAAAATCTAAAACAGACTGGAGATATGTATTTTCAAACTCGCTACTAAATTGAAGAGGGATATAGTCTTGACCATCTTTCCACATTCACTTTCTTTTCTTTTCTTCGCTATATAAGCAAATTATAGAATGAGACTGTATCTTGACGGGTACGTTGTCTTGATATTGTGTTATACCTGGGAGGTGGTATAGCACCCCTGGTTTAATGTATAATATACAACATAACTGCAGGATTAACTGAAATGAAGATCTTCCATATTAACTGATATCCAGATTTCTCATTTTTCACTGCCACTGACCTTTATGAAAAGCCTGTTCTAGTGAAAGATTACTGCTAATTGTTGATAACTGGTTTTACAATAACCTTTAAGCTTATAAATCCTTACGGTCCACTCGACATTTTAAAAACTTTCTGTGACAGATTGATAGGGCCTCAACTACACCAAATGTTTAGCATTCGATTGCATTTTACACAAAACTTAGTCGGTGAACCTCCTTTTTATGCATCAAAATTGTGTGTACATCAAGCTGCGCATTTAAGCCGGGAAATTTTTAAAAGATTTTGTCAAAATGTTTTGGTGCCATCTCATTTTCTTAAAATGTTAAAGTGGTGTCAAAACCTGTTGACAGATTTTTTTAGATCTTTCTTTAAATATGTTCCTTGATTTGAAAACAAATTAGATACAACAAAAAAGAGGCTTGTCGACTAATTTTGGGGTAAAATGCAATCGAATGCTCAAAACAGGGTGTATCAAGGCCTTGTCAAGTTGCCAAGTACAGGAATATTGAGAAGCTCAAAAGTTGTTGTAACATTAGTTACCTAAAACTAGCACGGTATACGTATATCATGATATACGAGAAAGTCCTTCGTAAAGTTCATTAGCACAGCAAAATGGAAATTAGGTGGGCCATCATTTGTTTTTAATTGAAACTCAGTATATAAATAAAAATGTTATAGTATTTAAAACTATACCTTTAGATGTACATAGTGAGCAAATCCCAACATAAAATATTTTCCGGAAGAAAAGAGATGTTTATATAAATTTGAAAATATCTTTGTACTGCTATAGCTATATTTGTGTTCTACGGTTGTATTTAAAGAACTTTGATATTTATTTAACTACAGTTTATTTTAACCCTAATATTCAAAAATAAAGTGAAATATTCATAGATCTTGTACATTTATGCTGAAATTTCGACAGTGCCGCTTTTTATCATGTTCGTTTGGTATAAATATGGATACCGTAATTTGCCCCTCTGGAGTAGTTCTTCTCTTAGGTGGTGTTTCCATGATGCCGGATCGAGTTTCATTCCGGTACGACTCCATTCCGGTTTCATACAAATCGCTGCATTTGTTTACATGATACCTCAAAAAAGTTTGAGCTCATCCAGACAGAGACAGCGGATCGAATGTGCATGACTTCTTACTAGCTAAAACCAAGTCCTTCACAACGTCCAATAGCGGTGCAAATTCAGAAAACGCAATGGAATCATTACACACGGTGGTTGTAAAATCAGATGCGAAGTCATTAATGACAGGTTGGTCACCCAGCTTTGATTTAATCGCGGTGATCTTATGAACAAAAAACTGTCCCATTTCATTAGCTAGCTTGTGAGCATCTGTATGAGGCGGTAGAGTTTTGTCAGTCAAAGTAGAATTCCGGATATCCTCAATGAATTGATTAGAGTTGATAGATTTCAGTTTCCAATATTCGGCACGTTTAATCTCGCCTCGGCTCTAGTAGTGCAGTTTAACCGGCAGATCCAGAGAAATATCTCTCGGCACACGGGGGTTGAGCAATGATATCGTCAGAGTGGCTTTGTTATCTCCAGTAGCCATTCCAGTGCGCTTGACATTGACGATGTTGCCATGGTTACGGTGTGAAGTAATGGTGCCTCCCGGTCTATGTGCTAAAATTCCCCCAGGTCCAGGATTCAACTTAAAGACAATGTCATAAATCAGTGAGCAATGGTATGTAGTGTTGCTGTTGGTGTGATATAAGAGAGGGTGAATAGAACGTTTAATCTTGGTAACAACTCTTATGCTGACAGCATTCCAGTTCGGTTGGTACAATGGCGTGCCGCTACAGACGTCGAGTCCGTTTTCGCCAGTGAAGAACACATAACAGGAAAAAAAGAGGGAAAAAGCGGGAGCGCATCTTACCGTGTCTTGTCATAACATTGTGTTCCGGTCCGGAACATAAGAATCGACAATTCTAATCCAACTTAATCACCTCCTAAATCGGACCATCCGTAGCATTGGTATTTGAACAGTGCCAATAAATTCTCGAGCATGCGCAATGCCGTCAAAGAGCCCTTTTAACCAAGGGGAATATATGACTGAGGGATAGCAGGTTGTACGCGCTCTTCAACGGCTTCGACGCATCGGCCTCAAATCTCAGTTGTTGTTGTTGTTGTTGTTGTTGTTTGGTATCGGCTAAAGGCTAGTTCATACTAGCCACACGAGTGCAAGTACCTGGGCATTGTTAAAATTTTCACTTTTGGGGTCAGATACGTATTCAGAAAGTAGGGTACGCAAAGCAAATAATTCCGTTATTATTCATTCAAAATATTTTTCTTTCTGATTGTCTTAACCCAACGTCTATTCTTCATAACTAGCCGGTACTGGCCAAATTTGGAAGATTGACGTCAATCCTACAAAAACGTCATTAACAAAGTATATGAAAAAATATTGGACGATTGACGTCACGCAACAACAATCGTCATCGACAGAGTGGAAAAATGGCTGATTCAGAAAGGAGCTTTTAAACGCCCGAGAAAAACCCCTATTTTGCTCTAAGCATGATTGGGAAACTGGCTTCGTAAAAAAGTGTACATTGAAAACATTGGCCCACAACGCACTGTGTCGTTCAAATAGAGAGAAGCCTGGGTCTAGCCACTATATGGATGGACAGAAAGACCCGTCGTTTTTGCCAGAAGATGTTGAAAACGCTTACCGTGATGCAGCGTTCTATGATCATGTAAGACCTTCGTACCCTCCCGAGGCTGTGGAGTACTTATTGGAAAAACTCGGCGTGTTTCCTCGTCATAGCACGAGTTCTGGTGCAACTACGAGCCAACGTACTGTGCTGGAACTGGGCTGTGGGACGGGCAAGTTTACTCGTGTCATGCTGGACATCCTACAGGGAAGCAGTGTACGGATAATAGCAAGCGATACATTGAAAACTATGTGTGATCAGTTTCGTCAGAGTTTAACGGAAGTGGAAATCTTACAAGGATCTGCAGAGAACATAGGTAGCAGCTGTGCAAATGTGGCGAGAACTCCCAGGGTGGAAGGGGGGAGGGGGGGGGGCGTACTCCCGAAATTTCAGTGTGGGTTGTGCCGCTGAGTCCCCCCAAAACCTGACCCTGTTCCTGATCAACAAAAGCTGCAAAGTGATACCCTGTTCCAGACTCAAAGCAAGAAAAGCATGCCCTGTTCTTGACTCTAACTCTGACTC
>JANRMR010167308.1:0-12278 GCA_025434825.1 Bergia sp. 'catenularis' | reverse complement strand
AGAGCAACGGTGATCTGTTCCGGAGGTCGTGGGTTCGATTCCCGCCGGGGTCAGAGATTTTTCTCTTTCTCCGTGTGAGCCAATTTCCTTTCTAGGGCTATCGCCCAGAAGGAATTACTTGGGATATTTACACAGCACATTTAATAATAACTACATCTGTCTGTCTCTGACTGTCTGTCTGTCCCAGAGACAAGTAAAAACTGTTTCAGGGGCTGGAGACGTGTAACTACTATGTTCTAAGATTTATAGAAGTTTAGTTTAAAATCATTTGACTATGGCGATCTCGTGCTTGAGGGAGATCCCTTGACAATTATTGTTGTAAAACAAAAAATGAAATTAAAATGAAAAAAGGCAGATGATATACTATTTTGAGACTGTATCTCCACTGTATACCTTGATTATATTCAAGATTAAAAATTCTTGTAAAGTTTGGAGAGGAGAGCAATTATAATGTTCACGCAATATCACGAATAAAATCGAGAGTAACTCGTACAAGGGTTACTGTTTGACTGACCTGAACGTTCTGATACGTGTTGGAAAGGAGAGCAATCATCATGTTAACAAGCAATATCACGGCTAAGATCAGATACAGAAGATAGAGGATTCGTGCGAGTGTTATCGAGACCAGATCTGACGAGTCAAGATCACTTAGTTCAACAAGGCCAAACAAAGACCAAATAAGGTGCCTGGTTGTTTGCCACCAGCTGTAACAACAGAATAGTAGCGTTATTAGGCTGTCTTTCATTTATGGGAATATAAACGTATTTTATGCGATATAATACAACACAGTATAGTACAGTACAATATAATAAACACAATACAAAACAATAAGGTGCAATACAATACAATATAATACCACACCATATCTCATACAATACCATTACATACCATACCATATCATATCATATCATGCCATAGCATACCGTACCATAGCATACCATATCATACCATACCATACTATGCGATACACTACAACACAATGCAATACAATACAATACAATACAACACAATACAATACAATACAATACAAAACAATACAATACAATACAATAAAATACAACACAACACAATACAATGCAATAAAATACAACACAATACAATGCAGTGCAATGTAAGTACATAAAAATAAAGTATAGCAAGTAAATAATAATTTCAGGTTTCTCTTCAACGTTCGCATTTCAAAATTGCTGCCGAGCTTACTTTTTTTTGTCTTTAAAAAAAAATATACAGTGTTCCGATCACAGACAAAGCAATTGATTGCCTGTCGGAAGCAGATCGTCGCTTTCCACTGCTGGTGTACATTTTGAATAAAACTTTGGCAAATGTTCATGTCGCACACTTGTCAAAATGTTAACGATTCCTAACGGCTGCTTAAAGAGGTTACATCATTTTTAAAAACAAAACAAAATAACCCTCCCGCCGCATTTAGTTTTTTGGAAAAAATATGATGAAAAACTGGGATTGTTTTTTATTTGGCCTTGTGCAATAACATGTGAAACAGTGCAGAATGATGAAAACTATGCTATACCGCATAAATAAAAACGATGTTTTAATTTACATATATTAATCTTCGGAGAACCTTGCAGTTTTGGACTTATTCAGCAGCTATTTCCTAACGAGAAAACTTAATCATCAAAACACAACGCTCTTTTTCTCATTGAAGGGAAAAACAAAGATGTAATGTAAAGGCATGGGTTAACTAGCCAAGCAAGACTTCATTATATTAGCCGTATGTGACTCTGTATTAAAATAAGTGTCCTACCAGTTCGTTTTATCTTTTTGGCAGTAGCTGTAGAGAATAAAATTCTTCGGTTAGACGCATTTCACAGAGAACAAATACTGATTTAGAAGATTATATCTGAACAGCACAAACTCAGACCATTACGAAAACTCATAATAAGAGACTGCTAAGAAAGTGGTAAATGTT
The DNA here is from genome assembly GCA_025434825.1 of Bergia sp. 'catenularis'. Classification (NCBI taxonomy): domain Eukaryota; kingdom Metazoa; phylum Cnidaria; class Anthozoa; order Zoantharia; family Parazoanthidae; genus Bergia; species Bergia sp. 'catenularis'. The sequence goes on along the minus strand of JANRMR010167308.1, from coordinate 10,351 downwards.
TACATGAGACCTGCAAGTCTTTAAACATGCGCACTGTGAGGCAGTGGCAGACTTACGCTCGGACGCTGCGCATGTCAAGCCGATGGCACGTTTCGCGCTATTGTGCAACCACACACAAATCTGGAATTTTATTTGAATTACATGGAAACTACAGAACAGGACTGAAAACTGACTGCATCACTTTTTCATTCCGGTTCAATTTCCAGAATGAGTCAAATCGGACTGACGCAAATTTTCGAACCAGTTCTCATGTGAGCAGTTACATAGATTTGTACGGAGACAGATCTGGGATCGTTGTGATTTTACCTCGTGCTGATCTCATGCAATCACCCCATTAAACAACAGTAAAAAAGCTGCTAGAAAATCCCCCCTCTCAAAAAAATGAAAATAATATACTCCTAAAAATGATTTGGTCAGTTGTTTTTAAACAACTTAAAAGGGAATCGAGATAAAAGAAAAACAAAGAAAGAAAGAAAGAAAGAGAGAGAGAGAGAGAGAGAGAGAGAGAGAGAGAGAGAGAGAGAGAGCAAAAGACTTGTGAAGAGAAGAAAACAAATCAGTTTAGAATGCAAGTCGCTTTTTGTTAAAGATCTCACGGAATTCATCGACAAGGTAAAACACAGATTGAAAAACCTTACAAGGCGAAATATACAGCAGAATGCCAGGCAACTACAGAGAAAATTGGACAACGCCCTCCAGAGTAACAACAGTAAAAAAGCTGCTAGAAATCTCCCCCCCCCCTCCCCTCAGAAAATGAAAATGATATACTCCTAAAAACAATTTGAAAGGGAATCGAGGTAAAAGAAAGAAAGAAAGAAAGAAAGAAAGAAAGAAAGAAAGAAAGAAAGGAAGAAGAAAGAAAGAAAGAAAGAAAGAAAGAAAGAGAAAGAAAAAAAGAAAGAAAGAAAGAAAGAAAGAAAGAAAGAAAGAAAGAAAGAAAGAAAGAAAGAAAGAAAGAAAGAAAGAGAAAGAAAAAAGACAGAGAGACAGAAAGAAAAAAGAAGGAAGGAAGAATGAATGAATGAATGAACGAGTGAGTAAGTAAGTGAGTGAATCAATAAATGAATGAATGAATGAATGAGTGAGTGTGTGAAGGAATGAGTGAATGAATGGATGAATGAACGAATGAAAGAATGAGTGAGTTAGGGAATTTGTAAATGAATGAATGAGTGAATGAATGAATGATTGAATGAGTCAGTGAGTTAGTGAGAGAGTTAGGGAATGCATGACTGAAATAATGAGTGAATTGACAGATGAAAAAATGAATTGAATGAATAAGCGAGCTTCGTTTACAGATGTAGTTTAAGTAAGAAGTGGATAAAACAAACTCCTTTTCAGAAAAGCAGGATTTTATAACAGAACGAAAGTCAGGCGAACAGAGAAAAAGAGACATGCAGACAGAAAGAGTGTAATAGAAAAGACGCTTGAACGTTCGAAATAAAGATACCAACCTGTCTGTTAAGTTCTTTGCATTAATAAAAGATTCCTCAGCCACATACACCTTGGTTATGGCGAAAGAGAATGCTAGAATGGCGGCCCCAAACTGCCAGAAAATGCCAGCCACATCGCCAACAATCCTGAACAGTGCAATTTGTATGCCGCCCAAACCTTTCTTTGATTCCATCACGTGTCCAAAAGCTCGGAAGGTGAGCAGCAGTGTGTTAAGGCCGTAAAGATAGTTGGCTACGGTAAGTTTTACGTTATTGGCCACGCCTTCGTCTAAACCCCAGGTCACGAGGCGCAATACCAAGATGGCAGCATACACCAATATCGTTACAAAGTCCATAACATTCCAGTGGTCACTGAAATAAATGAGGTTCATATGAATGTTTTTGTTATGTTTACATCTGATCAATAACTTCATGAGGCGTTTACAAGCTAGATATTGCTAATGCCTTCGATTGTTGCTAACAAATTAGTATAATAGCATTGACCAGCGGACTTGATTTCTTAGCTAGGTAACTTTATTATGTTGTTGTCTTCTCTACTTTGACATATCTAAAACAGAATCAAAATAATATGTTAAGCCAACCATGTAATCTAGCTTCTTACTATTACATCTGGCTAGGTACCATCACTTCAGAAATTCTCGCGAATAATTTTTATGTAAGCTCAATAATGGTAGCAATTAAAATATTGTTTTTTGTTGTTGTTAATGTAGCCGCCCTACGAGGGCAGTTACCTAGGGGGTCTTTTATAGGGGTCTGACGTTCCGCAAACTTCCGCATTTTTTCGCTTCAAACCGTAAACCGCCGCCGTTTTTGGATATAAACCGCAACCGTTATATCTCTTTCAAAAGCCACAATTCTAGTAGTTTTTCTAATAGTTGTTCTTTATTCTAAGTAGTTTTAAGTAAGTCTTACCATTCGTTGTAATGGTTAATTAAGCCAACGTACATACAGAGGAAGCAGATGGCGTGATGAAAGGCTTGGAAGGCTTGGAAATTAAACATTATTGGGAAATGCTCTGCAAGCACAAAATCATTTGGACGAGGCCGAACAAAAGGCGCGTGCTTTTTAAAATATTCTAAAGAAAAGGGAGGGGGTGGGGGAGGAGGGGCTTTTAGCCCACTTACAACCGTAATCCGCTCACAAAAATGCGAAATAACCGCAAACCGTGCAGAAAAACAATGTTTTTCCGCCACCACACGATGATTTCTTAACAGTAAACCGCCAAAAATGGAAGATCTTTCCGCAAACCGACCACGAAAAAAGGCTGAAACCGCCAAATCGCCAGACAAAAATACCTAACTAAGACTTTAGACTCGTTATTTTGGATTCGGGAGACACCGGCTAACTTTGCAATTGAGTTTGGTCATCTAGATTTTAGGGGTTATGTCTGGTTTACTTACCAGCGGTTATTTTAGGAATATGAACATTGCAAAACCCAGTTAAAACCAGAAAAGCACAGCGAGATTACTGATGAGATGACTTTAACACAAGCCAAGTGCTGTGGCTGTAAGCCTAGTGTAATAATTGATAATAAGTTCAAAACAATGTGACCAAGTCAAGTGTAGTTTGCCGTCTATACAGGTGATGTTTGTATGACAGCGGTATAAGTTAAATTCAGGTGTTTACACGGAAGTTCTCATTTTAGAAAAAAATTTAAGAAAACGAGGGAGAACGCCAATTTGAGTCAACTGATGATGCACGTTTTGTGGGAATAATATTGGAAGGTGCCATAAAAACGAAAATAGGGTTAAAAGTTGGTGTAAAGTGAGGCCAGAACCAAACGAAACTTAAAGAGGCTCTTTCATGGCCCAATCAGGGATTTTCTCTTTTTCAGAAGCTTCATTTTTACGTTCTTTATCTAAATAATTTCAAAAGGAAATAAGAGTGTAATTGATTACTTCTGCCAAGGTTTTACACATTTTAAAGCAATTTATTACATTGTGTTCCGTCTCGGAACATGAGAATTAACAACTACAATCCAACTTAATCGCCTCCTAAAACAGACCATCCGTAGCAATTGCCTCTTGAAAAACTTAAATTGGTATCTGAACAGTAACTGTTTAGAGATATTTTAGCTTGAAACAGCTTTTTTGTCGATAAGCCGTGAAAGAGCTTTTTTTAACCTTGTAGTATGTAAACACCGCCTAAGTCTCGCAGCAGGGGATAAAAAAATACCCAGATATAGTTATTAAGTTGAAGTGCTATACAAATATTCCAAGTAATTCCCTCTGAGCGACAGCCCTTCAAAGGAAATGGGCCCACACGGACAAAGAGCTATAAGGCCAGATGGGAGATGACCGTGGGTAATTAAGATGGTAATATGCGGTCACTTAATAATACATGACAAGGAGCAGTCACTTAAGAATACATTTTCTATCTTTTAACTGTCAGTAACAATTACGAAATCATCTTTTAACCTTCATAAATGTAAACGTATAGTCTCTCATTTTTAATATCAAAATAGTTGTTACTCTTAGGGTCTTGTGATCGATGTCGCAGTCTTGGACTTAGGGTCCGTTGTGGTTATGGTTGGACGTGCTCGTGCTCGTAATCTTGCTTGTCTTCGCAGAAGTACTCGTGACCGTGGTGCATGGTTGTGATTGTGGTCGTGGTGGTGATTATGGTTATAGTCGTGGTTGTAGTCGTGGTTGTGGTAGTGGTCGTGGTTGTAGTCGTGGTTGTGGTAGTGGTAGTGGTCGTGGTTGTGGTTGTGGTTGTAGTCGTGGTTGTGGATGTAGTTGTGTTTGTGTTTCTGGTCTTGCTTGTGGTCGTGGTGGTGTATATGGTTGTAGTCGTGGTTGTGGTCGTGGTCGTGGTTGTAGTCGTGGTTATGGAATATGGTTGTGTTTTTGGCTCATGACTGTGGTCGTGGTGGTGATTATGGTTATAGTCGTGATTGTAGCTGTGGTTGGGTTGTGGTTGTAGTCGTGGTTGTGGTCGTGGTTGTGGTTGTAGTCGTGGTTATGGTTGTGTTTGTGTTTGTGGTCGTGGTGGTGATTATGGTTGTAGTCGTGGTTGTGGTGGTGGTTGTGATTATGGTTGTAGTCGTGATTGTGGTCGTGGATGTGGTCATGGTCAGGGTTGTGGTTGTGGTCGTGCATGTGATTGTGGTCCTGGTTGTTGTTGTGGTTGTGGTCGTGATTGCGGTTGTGGTTGTTGTTGTTGTTGTTGTTGTTGTTGTGGTTGTTGTTATGGTTATGGTCCTTGTCGTGATTTTGGTTGTAGTGGTTGTGGTTGTAGTCCTGATCGTGATTGTGGTTGTGATTGTAGTCGTGATCGTGGTCGTGAATGTGGTCGTGGTAGTGACTGTGGTCGTAACTGTGGTTGTGGTCATGGTTGTGGTCGTGGTTGTGGTCGTGGTTGTGGTCGACGTTGTGGTCGTGGTACTGCTGACGTGCTCCTGGTCGTGGTTCTGGTTGTGGTCGTGATTGTGGTTTTGATTGTGATTGTTGTGGCTGTCACTGTGGTTGTGATCGGTATCGTGGTCTTGGTTGTGGGCCGTTGTTGCAATGGTCGTGTTTGTGGTCGAGGTCGTGATTATGGTTGTGGTCGTGGTCTAAGTCGTGATCGATGTTGTGGTCTTGGTCGTGGACTGCTGTCATGGTTGTCGTTGTGGTCAAGGTCGTGATTATGGTTGTAATCATGGTCTAAATCGTGATCAATGTCGCGGTCTTGGTCATGGACCGTTGTCGTAGTTTGGTCCTGGTCTCGGTCCTAGTCCTAAACCTGGTCTTGATCATGGTCGTGGACGCGGCCGTGACCTTGTACAGGGTTGTATGTCGATTTTGTGCCCGTGGTCCATTGTTAAGGTTCAGATCGTAGTCGTGGTCGTGTTTGTGGCCATGATCGCAGTCGTGGCAGTGGCCGTAACAGTGGCTAAAGTCGTGGCCGTTGCATTGCAGGTGGTCAATCGTGTGGTCGGTGGTTGTGTCGTGGCCGTGGAGGTGGTTTTAGTTGTGGTTGTGTAGTGCATACTACGTGGTTGTGTTAATGTCGCAGTCGTTACTGTGGCGGGCGAAGTCGTTGCCGTGGTCGTGATCGTTCTTGTAGTTTTATTGTGGTTGTGTGGAGATCATGAACGTCGGCGTGGACGTGATCATGATCGTGTTAGTGGCCGTGGTCTTGCCCTTGACCGTGAACTGGGATCAAAGCCGTGATCGTGGTCGTGTTAGTGGCCGTGGTCTTGCCCTTGACCGTGAACTGGGATCAAAGCCGTGATCGTGGTCGTGTCGTAGTCATACTCAAGTTCAGTGATTTAGTTTTAGATATAAATTATATTCTTAGTCTGTTAAACCTCTGTCATTGATATCTTATTTTTCTATTATCTTCCGTTGTTGCTTACTAAACTTACCCGAAGTAACAACGAAGTCTTCTACAAAACCATTTTCTCAAACAACCTTTGTTCGTATTCTGTTTCTCCCCCTTACCATCCTGTACAAGTTGGTATATCTCGTTGGTGACGCGACCGGTGAAAAACACCAGAATGACCCACTCAAGTGCTGACAAGGGGACAACTGAATCCTGGACACAAAAAGCATAGTGGAGGAACAACAGAGCCGTGTAACTGATTGTGTCCTTCAGAAACAGGAAGCACGGCAAGGTAAAATATTTCTTGTACTGATCTGAGAACGAGAAGGAAATAGTAAATTGAGCCAACATGTAGCAAAACGGAGTGATTTTGAAATCACTTAAGAACAAAACGCGAGTCGAGTCAGGCATTGAGCCCCAGGTTACTCATGTCACACGGGTTTTATGGTCACCGCAGTATTTTTACTGGTAGTTAAATTGACACAGTCTCACAACGACATTTAACTTTTGTTTTACTTTCAAAATATAATTTGGGTTTTTAGAAATTACGAAAACACTCGAATAAACCTGAATCATTTGCTTTAAATGTCTTTATAATTTTGGCAAATCCATGCCATGGGTGAGTGTGTGCACTTTTTCGTTTGTTTGTTTGTGGTGTGTGTGTGCGTGTTTCTGTTATGTGAGAGTGTTTTGCTGCTTACAAATATAATCAAAACTTCACTCACCGTAGATATCACGATCAGGTTTGTCACAACCTGAAAGGAATTTCAGAATTTACCTTGTTGGAAATTGAGCGAATTAAAAGCAATTATTACAAGTAAAGATTATTGAAAAAAGAAGACACACGTTTTCCTTCCTTTTCTTCTATTACGTTTGAAGATGTATTCTGCTAACAAAATTTAGCTTGAAGCATGCAATAGTATGTTTTGAAATAGTTTCTCCATCTTTGAGACTGTTGATTTTGCAAACTCCATTTTGGTGATAATGTCAGTTCTTAGTTCGTTATAGACAGACCTAAAAGGGATGCCGTTGATTTTCAACGAAATATGACTGACATAAAAGAAAAGAAAAGAAAAGAAGAAAAACGATTAAACACATCTCAATTTCTTTTATGAGGTTCTGGTTCATAGTTATTTCCTAAACGTAGGATCTGTGATATTTGTAGATACATTCCAGGATAAAAGATTTTCTTACATATCTTTCAAACTCAAGTATTATATTAAAATTACGGTTTTTTTTTCTTGATACTTCTATCTAGTAATTCTGGGTTTTTTTGTAACTTGGCTTTTTGAAAGTTTTGTTTCTTTAAAATTGCGTGTAACAAAAAAAAGGACAAGTCAATTAACGCTCTACCTCTAAGTCTTCCTGAATCAACCTGGTCCATATTGGGTATTCCAGACACACAGCTGCTCGAATTCGCTGTCACTGCGTTGGATGGATCTGCAAAAGGTGTACTGATTTGAGGGCGTATCTGAGGTAACTAATTTGTAGATACATTCCAGGCTAAAAGTTTTTCTTACATGTCTTTCAAAACTCAAGTATTTTATAAAAATCACGGGGTTTTTTTCTTGATACCTCTATGTTGTAAATCTGGCATTTTTTTTTTACTTGGCTTTTTTAGAGTTTTGTTTGCTTTAAAATTGCGTTTAATAACAAAAAGAAACTTGAAAAGTGAATTAACGCTCTACCTTTAAATCTTCCTGAATCAACTTGGTCAATATCGGGTATTCCAGACGCATAGCTGCTCGAATTCGCTCTCACTGCAATAGATGGATAATAAAATATAATTTAAAAAAAGACACTTGAAAAGTTCAATTAAGGCTCTACCTCTAAATCTTTCTGAATCCCTTTGTTCATATTAGGTATTCGCAGAAAGTGCCCGCGCTGATTTCAACCGCACATAACGTCTTCAGTATTTAAGCAATACCTCTAAATCTTCTTGAATCAACTTGGTCCATATTGGGTATTCCAGACGCATAGCTGCTCAAATTCGCTCTCACTGCAATGGATGGATAATAAAATGTAATTTAAAAAAATACACTTGAAAAGTTCAATTAAGGCTTTACCTCTAAATCTTTCTGAATCCCTTTGTTCATATTAGGTATTCGCAGAAAGTGCCCGCGCTGATTTCAACCGCACATAACGTCTTCAGTATTTAAGCAATACCCACCAAATTTTGTGACTTTTCCTAAAATTTATAAGAGAACATGTTGCAAACAATATTTTTAATGTAGAGGGGACTGTGTTTCCATGGCAACAACGTTTTAACAGCCATGTTTGTCCGAAATTGGGATTTTTTGTCATTTTCTTAAAAGAAATTAGGTTTTTTTTAATGTGTTTATGCAAGTTTTCATTAATTGAGCATATAAAAACATTTTTTTTATATCCGTTGGGTTCATTTTGTGCGATTAGGGACATTTTGAAAATTGCGCAATACATTTTGACAAATCCAAGATGGCGGCGGTATGTCGTTACTGTGACGTCATGTGACGTCATACGTCCACCAAAAAGAACTCACTTTGCTTAGATTGAGAAGTTTTACATACTCTCCAAATTTCGTTTTGTTCACCTCTAATAGTTTTTGAGCTACGGGCCGCGGGCACTTTCTGCCCCCCTTCCCCCCGTTACCAGGAACTCACCAAAAGCCCGTGTAAGATGGGGTTAAGCTTACTTGTAATAAAACATATCAAAAGAAGTGAAAAACGTTAATTGTTCATGCTTGCGTAAAGAACTCGAACGGCATGTACTAGAAGGCCCGTTGCAGAAAAATTTTTAAAAAATCGCGACAGAAAGCGAAAAAAGAAGATAAATAAAACGGTAACATACGAAAGCACTATTATTGAACCAAACTATAACAACCCATCTTCATATACAATATAAAACACCATCAACGCCTTTTTAAATATAAGTGACGTTTGGCCGAGCCTCAATATTCTTGATTTTTACGACAATTCGAGCCTCTTAAGTTATTCATGTGCCTTCATACAAATTTTAAACATGAAAGTCTTTGGACACTGGAGACTCTTAATTTAATAAACATCGCTAGATTGCTGCCGCTGATGAGAATGACATTTTGGCATTTGTTTTCGGCCAGGAATGAACGAGCAAACACACTGCTAGATACTTCATTACATATTCTCCTGTTAAAATCAATGCATCGTATTGTGTTTGTACCCTGTCTGCGTTGGTTTCGAGGTGAATTGAATAATTTGCTGTCCCAGGAACATGAAAAAAAAATCATTCGCGTTGGAATCTGAGCCTCGATTGTTCTTAGGTTGTTCTTAATTTTTGGGCAAATTTGAGCCTCGTTGTTCTTATAAATTTGTTCTTATAAAAAAGCGTGTTTATTTTTAGGCCTAATTGGCGCCTGACCCCCGTTCACAAGACTAATTTTTTTGTCACTATGGTCGTATTAACCGGTTTTTACCATAAACAAAACAAATAATAAAACCGGCTCATGACACAACACTTCAAAAGTTACATGATACGTACCTTTCATGAACTGTTCCTGAATGTTATTATTAATGTTCCCCAGTGCCCTCTCGGCCAGCCACTTATGCTTTGGTGCATTGTCAGCAACAACTTGGTCCCAGCCATCGCACTTGCACCTCGTAAGGGGCAATAAGGGTAGATCTTTGCATGTGCGATGTACGGAGATTGTTGCAAAAATCCCAGATGTATGGTAGTCGCTGGAATAAGTTTTATCGTGAAGTGTCATAAGAGCGTTGTGAATGTCTAATGTCGTGAAAAGGCGTTTCTGATTTAGAACCAACGCAGCTGTTCTTTCTTTACCCAGTAGGTGCGCCACATGGTTTGGTACGATCATAAACATCGTGGGATTAAATAATTCGAATCTCCCTTCTAGTGTCTCTGCATAGCTAGTTCGTGTGTGGCCATGATCAGCAAGAACAATTGTGAGGGTGTTTCGATCGTGAGCCATCTTGATGAAATAGTTTGCTAAGATCCCGTCCAAGTTCCTAATCCTTGTACCATAAGCAGTGTGAGCTGTGTTGAAGTGCTGATAGGACAAAACAGGCGCGGAACGGTCGCGTTTAACAGAATTAAACAAGGCGGTACTATAGTCTAGGTAATACTTCTCAAAGAATTGTCCATTTAAGCAAATTTTGTCCGGCATGTCATATGGATTAGTCTGTCTGTACCTCTTGAGTACTTCACAGGAAAAGTGAGTCAATCCCACTTGGTCTAAGTTATACTTTCTGATCTTGTTGTTAAATTCTGTCCACCTGCGTTGTCAGATAAAAGGTACGAGAGTAAGTAGCAATTCACGTAACTATATGTATTTATTAGATTCAATTTGGGACCAAATTTTCAAAATAGAATACTAATAATTTACATAGAATTATCCAACCAGTATGCGACCGTCATTACTTTGAAATTGGTTTTGGCTTCCATCGTGTGATTTCAAAATAAACCCGCAGGGACCTTCACATTCGGGCGGTTGATCTACTACTTATCTAACCACAAAAAGCCCATCTCCGGCTCCTTAAGTCACAACGATTAAGGGCAACTTATCGCAACTTATAAGGCAACTTAAGGCGATGTAAGAATAATTGGTCGAAAAAGTGATCGCA
>JANRMR010167086.1:0-12281 GCA_025434825.1 Bergia sp. 'catenularis' | reverse complement strand
TAGTAGTAGTAGTAGTAGTAGTAGTAGTAGTAGTAGTAGTAGTAGTAGTAGTAGTAGTAGTAGTAATAGCAGTAGTATTAATAGTAGTATTAAATAGTAGTAGTAGCAGCTCACGAGGTGGAACCGAAAGCACATACAGGCGCCTCTGGCAGCCGCTATACGGTCCATTCTCAGTTGACCTCGGTGCACAGCCTACAGCCAGTTGGAATAAGCTGTATGTAGGTGACAGACCACAACACCGGGATTACCGGTTTTTACCCTGCTCTTTTAGAGAAGTGTATGGGTTCTTTTAAGTCCCCGATATAACGTCGAAAGACTAGACCAACGGTTTAAAGTCCCTGTCCACGGACAGTGTGGCGAACAGGTCGCCCACAGTTCAACCCTCGACCAGGCCGGGCTTTGAACCCGGGACCTCCTGGTTGGCAGTCAGAGATCTCACCGACTACGCTGACCTCGCACATACAATAATTAGTACGAGGTTCGTGACGTGCGGCTTTTGTAGCACCAGCTGGTCGCTCTTTAGCACAAGAGTGAGTTATAAGAAAATATTACAGTTCATTAGGGACCAGTCACTATTTATTACCGGGGTTGGGGCTGGAGAGAAATTGATTGGGTAGCCAAATTTTTGGTCAGTTTTACGTCTAGGTGGATTTTTAAACAATCTTTTTGTACCAAGAAAAGCCCCAAAACAAGGTTGGGTCAAAGATTTTTAAGAAGTAAAATTATTTTCTCTTCAGCCCCAGCCCTGGCCGTAACTAATGACTTGTCTCTTACTCTTGCTTAGTAAGCAAATACAAATCAGAAATGGCCTTTAGTTGTTTTGTAACAATATTATTGGATATAAACCAATATTACCAACCGAGAAGGCAAACCATGGCACCCACAGATGTTACCTTGTACAACATTTCAGCCGTCAAGAAGCGTTGGCAAGTACAAAAAGGTTCAAACATAATCAATGGTTTTTCTCTCTTTATTTCATATATCATTTATTTTTATAAAGGAATAAAGCCACACCACACCCCTGCTTGATTAACTATGTTTCAAATACGGTGCTTTTAACCTAGAAATTAAAATAATTTGATGTCTTTCGTCAGCCTTGTCACACGTCAAGACAAACATTGATCTACCCATGGCATGTGTCACAGCAGCGTGCCCAGCAGATCAAACAGACACGTAATTTTTTTATGCAAAGTTGCTTTTGAAAAACTGCAGCGTCTCTCAAAAGTGTCAAAGTTTTTAAATTGGTTTCCTAGCTCCTAAGTTGTGCCAAGTAAATACGAATGTCTCAGTTATTAGTTTCGCCTTTGTTAACGCGTAGTGAACATTCAAAGTTTCCAATTCGAAGTCAAATACTGATCCATGGATAAATACAAGTTAAAAAATTTTTAATGCAAACTTTCTTTCAATAAGCTTAGCATCACTTATCGAGTGTTGTTTATACACTTGCAAAAACTCTCACGCAAAACACACGAATATTCTGGACATCAGCTTTGGCAGGACGGTTCAATTCAAATTTTGATTAAGTTAAATCCCAATAGTTGTAGTGATTGCAAATGTTTCACAGATTATCATTTAAATGTCCAACTCAAAAATATCTATTTAACTCATTATTTTTCTATTTTTTCTATTTTTAGTGTTTTATCTATTGCAATAAAAAGATGGAAAAGCTGCTAGGTTTTTTCAATATTCCTAATGTTACCATTCTTTACAGTGACGTGACTTAAGCTGTACATAGTAAAGTACTCAACTCAACTGGCACGAAAATCTGTCATTCCGTCTTTTTGTAGAGAAAGTTATATTTAACAAAAAGAAACAAATTTTAGACACCGAGAACTATAAAATTAGCCTAATGGCTCATGGAAACCGAAAGAAAAACTTGTTATGTCTCTTTTTAGCACTTCCCCTTCCAGATGTTGACATATTTTGCAAACAAAAAGTTCTGACACTATTAAGTTACTGCTTCCATCATGCGTGCCAACGTATCCAGTTCTATTAAAAGCATCGTACTTTATTTGAAAAGCCTCTGTTTTCTTTCCATAAATAACAATTAGTTAGTCATATAAACCATCTGAAAAGAAATGAAAACATTCGACTTGGCATTGTTTTTCAAGGAAAACACTCCGTTGATAGGATTCGATCAGGCTTGTGCAATTTTTAACCGCATGTAAAAGTGTCTTCCAAACCTTTACAACCTTACCACATTAATTCTCAGCAATCGTTTTTTTTAATTTGAGAAAACGATAGCATCTGAGTTTCTTGTAAGACAATTGAAATTAAAATTACAGTTCGATTTGTGTTTGGCCAGACAGCGTGGTGCAATTGGGCTGTTTTATGACCCGCTAATAATCGTCCAAAATTAATCAGAGCTTTTGACGCACAGTGGACTATCTTTTATTGTGATCAAAGATACCATGTTCCCAGTTCATGTAAACAGTGTAGAGTTTAACATGCTACTGTGCACTTTTCTTCTGTAAAATGCGCCGATTTCTTATTCACAGAACCTTTTATGGTTCTTCTCTCGTAATATACTTTAACCAAATTTCTTTTCAGTTTTACATAGGTTCGCAAAACACCGAAAACAAACCATTATACGCTAGAAAAACGTCTTATGATTTTTAAAAATCTCGAGTTCATACACCAGATTTGTTTTATTTCAACGCTATTATCCCTTTTAATGTATTTTTTGCCTAGCACTCAATAAACTGTTTCGGCAGTTTGAAATACACCAAGCCGCATTACTATAGCAAATAGCAAACATTCCCACATTCCCAGGTATAACTATAAGATTGGATTCTACTGGCGCAGCCACCATAGCGTTTTGTAGTCTTCCATATTTTAACTATGTTAAGGCTAGCCTGCAGTCAGTAGGGACCCATGTTCTTCAAGTATTTATCTGGCTCAACTCTATAGCTTCTGTTTCTTGCTCCACCATGCTATTTTTTGCCTTTCTTCCCGCGCTATATACGTCGGAGTTGCTGCTGTTTCTCAAATCATAGCTCAGCTGTGTGGTCTTACGTTCTGTAGTGTGATCTAAGTCTCCTCGTCCATTTCGGCCACAAGAAGAAAAAAGTTTCTTAAATGCTGAGCGAAAAGACTTGTTGAACACTGTGTAAATGATCGGATTCATTGTACTGTTCATGATGGGGAGTGCGTAGAAAAACGTATAATTCAATCCGTTAGATGTGGACTTATCCAAACTTTGCTGCAGCTGTGGGTTCCATAGGTCAGTGACTAGCATAACAAAAAACGGAAACCAACAAACGACAAAAGTACCGATGACAATCGCTAGAGTTTTTGCTGCTTTTACCTCTCTTACAAACGTTGACGGTGTGTTTTTGCGTTGTGACTGTACTGCTTGCTGCAAAGCAGCCACTGCACGGGCATGACTCCACGCAACACGGAATATATTTGTGTACATAATCACGACGATAGCAAGTGGCAGGAAGAAATGACACACCGTAACTACCGTGTAAAACACAGGGTCGCGTTTAGAACACTGCGGTTGGTGGATTTCCCAATACCACTGAGGTCCTCCAGTAGTTGTCCAGTTTAGAAGTGCCAACGGTGCTAAGGCTACTGAACTCACCCACACGAAGCCGATAAGAATTAAAGCAAGTCGAGGCGTCATGATGGCATGGTAACGGAATGGAAGCACAATTGCGATAAAGCGATCTATGGAGATCATTGCTAAGTTCCACATTGATGCCGAAGTACAGATGATATCTACAAGTATCCATACTTGGCACAGTGATGGAGAATTACACCACAATGCATTATGAACAGTCTGGTCAATGCGAAATGGTAGCGACAACAACGATAGAAGCAAATCGCTAACAGCGAGCGATACGATGAAATAGTTAGTCAGTGTTCGCATCCTACGGTACAACACCACAACCAAACACACCAACGTGTTGCCAAGGAAAGTTACAGCAAGAACGGAGATCAAAAAGGCAGTCATTAACTTATACTCTACACTTTTAAACGGGTGTCTGCAGTAACACTCACGAACCATATCAAAATATTGTTGACCCATGACGCTCTGATTACCGAAGTTACTGAAGTTCAAACAGTTTTCTGCCATTTCGCCGGATCAGTTTTCTCAGTCGAGCAATTTGGTCGGTATTGTTTCTAATCTTACAACAAATGCGCGCCAGTATCTGTCTCTCAAGTCTCGTATCTGTCGTTGGAGTCTTGTATGTACACGAAGATTAATTAAATCTGAATTTAAGCTGTCACTTCTTCTCAGCTTAGACTTCCTGACTTTTATCCCCTCCGTGATAATTCTCACTTGACCTTCAGGCTTCACCGAAAAAAGCAGCTAAAAATGTAACCATCGGCATCCGTCAGCTGTAGCTCGCCAATTCTAAATGGCACGCTGTACGTAAATGTTTTTAACACCAGTCCAAAATGTTGAGGGGAATTTCTAGATGTTTATAAAAAACACCTTATTATTTTGCTTCATACAGTCCACTTTAATTTGGCTCCCAAGCTATGATTCTGACGGCCAGGGATTGTGACTTTCCTTCACTTGTCAATTAGTTACCGGAATGATTTAGATTAACTTATTTGTGTACAACTAGCCTGTCTCCACTCCTGGTTCTGCTTGGCTACGTTAGATATCACAGCGACTGTATATGTTTTCACGATGGTCTTCCGTCTGCAAGCAGCTATCAGCATTTACAAGTGGAACTTTTTTCAACAATGACTCCACTCTCACCAGTTCACGAAGAACACACCTCTAATGGCAACATCTAAAGATCTGTCAGACAAAACAAACAAACACCTTCAGTTTATTTGCTTGGGGGTGTGAATGTTTTCATACCTAATTATAGAGTCCCAGAGTAGTCAGTAGATGTGTAGAGAAAGTGGTTTTCATAAACGCACCACATATACTCCCTATTACTTTAGCAGTCTCTTACAGTTATAAACAACAAGATATATAGCATCAAAACGCATTTGTTTTAGAATGGCTTCACTACAATGCAATCCCGGTTGATTCTTTAGTTTGCAGTTTGCACATGCGTAGAAGAATGAGAGTAGATCTGTTTCAGTGTTTTCATAAGTAATTTTGAAATCATCTTTTGTAGAGATCACGTACGATTTTCTTTGCATACGTTTTCTCACGACTGATAACCATTTGTTGTTAAAACAAAACTATTTCCATTTGTCTTCTGTTAATTAAACAATTGTTAAGACCTACAGAGTTGATAAGATCTCTTGAGAATATTCAGGTCGGTTTGTTTTGAAAATGGGTGAGTGGGTATATTGAAACATTAAATTCTCGGTCCAGAATCACCAGACACAGCTTTTTATGAGAGCTAGATAATTTCTATCAAGATACTTTGTTCCAGAGTTTTAGAACAAACTGGGTCTTTTAAAAATAGGTTCTTTATGGTTATATCGATGTTTATGTTCATATATAGAATTATCTAATGTGGATTTGTAAACAAAGTAACCGTCACAGTTTCAGCCAAAAAAAAGTTTGAAATTTCTGGGGCGTGTATAGACAACTGATTGACACGAATGAAGATGCTAACAAGTGCACCATTTCAACTGGTAATTCAATAGCATATTTGATGCAAAATGTATACACGGTTTTTTTTAACACGCTTTTTTTTATATGAACAATTTATAAGGACGAGACTCAAATTTGCCGAAAAGTTAAAATCAACCTAAGAACAATCGAGGCTCGAATTCCAACACAAATGATTTCATGTTCTTGGAACAACAAACTGCACAGTTCACCCAGAAACCAACGCAGATGTTGGGGTACAAATTCCTGTTCTTAACAGAAGATCTAACAGAGTACCTAGCGGGGTGTTTGCTCGTTCATTCCTGGCTGAAAAAAAATGCCAAAATGTCATTCTCATCAGCAACAGTAATCTTGCAACGTTTATTAAATTTTAATATAATAAAAGAGTCTCCAATTTCCGAAGATTTTTAGGTTACTAGTTCATGCACAGGTACATGAATGTTCACTTTGAGAACAACTGGGGCTCGAATTGTCGTAAAAATGAAGAACAACTGAGGCTCAGCCAAAATTGACTGGTTCTTATAAAAAAATAAGCGTGTATTTTCTTTTATATCTACATTCATTTGAATGACCGAGTATTTTATTTGATTGTTAACCTTATAGACGAGATATTTAATCATACTGTTACTTTTATGTATTCGTATTTTTCATTTTTTAAACCAATATTTGTCATTCAGTAAATTTAACCCCAAGGTTGTTCTAGTTGACAATTACCTTATTTGTCCATATCACATTTCTTCGGCATTGTTAATTGTTATTGTAATTAATAAGTATAAATAAACTTGTTCTTAATGGCTGTTTTCAAATTGATTAACAGAAGAAAGTATTTATAGCATTTGTTTTATATTGCTGCGTTAATCATTAACTCAGTCTTCTTTGGCTTTACAATCCCTGGGGAGCTTTATCCATTTTATACTGATTTCTTATTATAAACACTAGCGATATTAATAAAACTGGCATTCTAAATCATTAGTCCATCTTTTCGTTCTTAATTCACTTAGTGATGACGTCATGTGACGTTACAAATCCACCACCTCAGATTTTTGTGACGTCAGACTGCACTTGCCTTAATTGTTTTAAAAATTGTTAAAATTTGGACAAATAAACTCAGGCCAGCTTGACCTATTTTTAGAAAATATTATCTTCTTGAGATATTACAACAAGAGCAATGTCATATCTTGCTATGCTTATCTGGAACAGAAACATTTGCTCAAAAACGGACTACAAACCTTCAGCCCTCAGGTCACCGTGCCTCAGCGAAGTAATCTTTCAACTGAAAATCAACTCGCGATCTTCTCCGGTTTACTTGAGTCCGAACTTCCTGTACTTTAGGTAAATTGGACTCAGCTTCTTCGTATGAATTAATTTTATATCCAATTTCGTGTCCCGTTGACAACTTCTGGGTAGTAATTAGTAAAACGTTTTTTAGTTTGACCACGAAATCTTTACCACGATAATGCAATGTCTATCAAAACCACATCTCCATTCAGAGGTCACAATATGGTATCAATGCTTCTCCGATTTGAAGACCTGCGTTTTGTCGAGATCTAAACAGTACAATCCGGTTCATGAATAACTGCCACATTTCACAGAGCCATTCAGCAATTCTAACTAATAGCTGTAATCAGATTTTCCTATTTTTACAGACAACTACCGGTAACACTTTCTGATCGACAATTGTTTGACATTAGCAATTTTAAAATGATTGAGATCGCTGTCAATTCGATATATCAGAAGGATGTCACGGGGTTTTCTGAAAGGAGAAAGCATGAGTTTATATTTAGTTACTAGAGCTTCTGTTTATCAGTAAGAGTTTCCTTTTCATGCAACGATACATTGTTATAATTGACGATTTAAAAATCCAACATCTCAAAAGTATGTGACTGCACCTATCAATGTGGTTATTTAATATATTTAAGAGTTGAAGAAAAATATCATACGAAGGAGATGAGAACAAAAGGCAGCTAACCTAAAAGAAGGAACAGATTTTAAGAGCAGCAAATTTATCGATGTCCTATTATGTATTACGGAAACATCCCTCTGAAATGATAGCAAATTGTTTTGACTGCAAATGTCAAACATCTATCTTCACCTATCTGAAAAAAAGCTAACATTACCTTTAAATATTTCCACAATTTACACAATTGCTTCCCAAAAGAATATTTCACAGTATATTTTCAGCGTGCTGACGTACTGTTTTGTGATTATTTCAATTTAATTTCTGATATTGCCAGCAACCATGCAAAAGTAGAATAGCCTTAGAGAACAAACAATGAGGCTAATTGGCATAATCTTATTATCTGGCATGTTGTTACAAATTTAGTAGCCAGGCTTTCAAGTTTTTTAGTAGCAAGAAAATATCTAAGAGTTTCAAATCAATGTCGGATGAACAATAAAGGACAGTTTCATACTGTAAACTGATCTTGCATATGTATGCATGAATGTTGAAAGAGGGGATAGAGTCTTTTAAAAGCAGCTTTTGTAAATATCAAATAAAATCAGGTCCTTTACCAGGTTAAATCGGTGACATACTGACTACATACAAGATCATCGCTCTGAAAGCTAATGTTTTCTTCGAATATTTTTAAGCACTAGCTATGTTCAGTAATTTGTCTATTTTATGAGAAATGGTTTCTGGTTTTGTTAAACTGATCTCATATTTGCATGCATGAATATTGAAAGAGGGGATAGGGTCTTTTAAAAGCGGCTTTCGTTAACGCAAAGTAAAATCAGCAAAGGCTTTTAGAAGACGATGTCAGTGCATGATATACAAACTAAATGTGCATACAAATTCATCGCTCCGATTCTGAATTTAAACATCAAGAAACTAATGTTTTCCTCGAATATTTGAGCACTGTGTTCAGTAATTTGTCTATTTTATGAGAAATAGTTTCTGGTTTTGTTTACAATTTTAGAAACCTCTTTTTATGAAAGAGCGGAAGAAAGTTTTCCAATTTCCGACAATTGTTTTAAAGAACTGAAGATATGTTGATCTATATGACAGTATCAAATCGTTTCGGTTACATTTCTAATGAGTAAAGTCTGATTATACGGAAATTGAAACAGAAATATAACGTGGGCCACTTGTGTTGAAAAGGAATGTTTTCAGCTAATTAACATATGTCATTTTATCGCAGTTGAAAGTGGAAATCGTGGTTTCACACACGTATTTTGACGAAGTTTGCACAACAAAGACAAAAAAAAAATGAATTAAAAGGAAAGAAGCAAGATAACAAAACTTATCATCGGCAAACGTATGAATTTTCTGCGCCAGACTGACTTTTTTCAAAGACAAAAACATTTATTTAGTAATTATATTAAAATTTTCCTTCTCAAAAAACTAACAGAATATTTTCAAATATCAAAGCGAAACGTTAATTTATGTTTCCTGAATTTTTGTTGCTAATATTTACCGCTGCATACTTTGGAAAAGCTTTTTACAATCACAGAGTGCGGGTTGTGAATGAGCTTCCAACTTATTACATATTCCACTTGTTCCAAAAATCTCTTACTCATCTAATTTATGAAAGCTACTGATAATATACCGGGTTTTTTTTATTCTCCTAAAAAGGAATATGTAAGTTTAGGCAGTAAAAATTAAGTAAAACTCTGAAACAACTGAAGTTATGCCTTTGTCTCCCACGCACAAGCAAATACCTAGTTAACCGCCATTTTTACTTCTCCGGATTCTGTACAGACTCCTGAAATAAATAAGGGTGAAACTGAGCGAGCATATGTTGCTGAACAAACAAACATTACTGAAATTTAGCTGATATACTGGTTCCTGCATTGCCTTTCCAATCACAAAACTGTTTTGTTTGAAGCTTCAAACGTGATAATGGAGCCGTATCAGTTCACTGGCCGACTGCAACAAAATTAAACAATACGACTCCCGTTTACAGCCAAAAACTTCAGTTACTGCTTTTTCACCCACTTCTTAAATTCTCGCTTTGATAGATGAAATCTGACGGGAATGGTATCGCTGTCCTTTACCCGACTTTGCCACCGTAAGATGGTCGTGATGGCAGGGTAAAATGGAAATTGGGATTTGTTCTATTTTTGCACGGGAAATGAGATATGTGCCAACGAATTTGGGAATTCGGGACACTAGGAACAGAAAAGACACTTTCATAATTGGAAATAAAAATGAAGTTTGACAAAGTTTGAACTTTATGGATGACTAAGGTTTAGATTAAGTTTAGTCCCAGTGAAAATTGGATTTGTACCTTCAACCCTCCCTCGGGACGTTCTCGTAAGATTGTTCCGCTCTGACAACTGTTAATATGATGCACAACAACGATTAAAAACCTACTAGAAAAGTTACTTTAAAGTATTACAAACACTTTTACCCCTCTCGTAAACTTGTTAGCCACAGCTGGATAAACCAAATCCTGTAGTTTTCAGTTGATCTTGTATGTAATAATTCAATAGCAACTGTGTGTGATCATTATTTTAGATAACAGTTTGTATACTTAATTCAAGACCTATCTTTTCCTTACTTGTAAGTCTTCAATCCACTGTTGTTTGAGCTCTAACGGTAAGGCCTCCAAACATTCTTCTCAATAAAAAGACCTCCTACATAATATGAACTCAGCTGCAGCTAAGGGTTGAGGTAAAGAAGGGTGGAAGGGACTCTTCAAAATATTTATTGTACAGAAGTGTCACCTATATACTAGCTTAACTTAGTTTAATTTTCTGCCTGTAAAATATTTAAGGTAGTCTTCTCAGGCCAGCCATTTTGTGGCCTCGCCATATGTAATATGCTCTGCCATTTCTTCAAAAATGTGGCCGCCCATTTTGAGGTCTCTCCATACCATACCTGTTGTTTTAGTCCAAAATTTGATCCGTCCATTTTGAGATCTCTCCATACTGGCTACATCTGTTCAGTGTTTTTGTCCAAACTTTAGTTCATCTGTATTGATGTCACTCCAAATTATGTTTGTTGTTTTCTGTCCAAAAGTTGGTTTGCCTATTTTAATGTCTGCAGTTTTTGTCCAAAATTTGATCCGCCCGATGTCACTCCATACTATGTTGTTTTTGTCCAATATCTGGTTCGTTTACATGTATTTCGATGTCTGTTTTTTTGTCGAAAATTTGGTTCGTATATTTTGATGTTTCTCCATACCTTGTCTGTTGTTTTCTCTAAAATTTGGTTTCTTATTTTTGTCTAAAATTCGGTACGTTTCTTTTGAAATCTCACCCTTCCATGCCTGTTGTTATTGTCCAAAATTTAGTCCGTAGATTATAAAGGCTTGATACACTTTCTGCTGCTTTTATCCAAAATTTTTACCCAGTTAAAAGTAGGTCTTGCATAAATTTGTGTTTGCTGTTCCTGTCTATATAATTGGTCTAGTCATGGACAAACTGTAACAGTCGGACCTGCCGGTTCTGAGAAAGACTAACTACTTTAGCTATTAATCTTTCAGTCGCTTTTGTCCATGATGAAAATGTTAACATTAAAACTGATCCTTGATGTCGCAAATCCAAACAACGGAAAGTGAATAACAGAGTTATGCATTACAACAAATTTTTCAAACTGACTGAAATAAACAACAAAAAAATAATTCAAAAGCAAAGTTACGTATACAGCTCGCATTGCAACAAAGCCTGGATTCAGGGGATACCCGGCATCCAACCCGATATCCTACCGGCATCTAACCCGACATCCTATCCGGCATCTTTCTCTGGCTTTGCCTATGGATCGGCTGACCAGGAATATTTTAATGCGCGGGCTCATGCCCTCAATCTGCTGAATTGCTTTCACGACCTTTAGTTCGGCGCGTTCATCGCACAAATTACAGAAGTGCACCAGTATTTTGATAGAAACATATCGACGTGCAGTTTATTTAGAACTTAAGAGCTTTAAAATATTATCGAGAAAATGTCCAACTCGTAAATTTTTCCTGACCATTTAATAAGGCCGGGCCGAAGGGTTTAATCCCATCTTTCGAGATCACTATCCACTATCCAAGTATATCATCAGTATAACACACACAAAACTTAAACTAAACAGTTTCTATATTTGTGTTATATGATGCCAGATTTAAAGACTCGTTTAAGTTATCTTAAATTTTTTACTGATAAACAAATGATTATGAATCCAACCCATCACGGCATAGTGCTTACATTTTTTAGGCATATCCATTTTTGTGTCCTTTCCCCTTCTTTTTGTTATTATTTTAAAATTTTCCCAGTAATACTATTTTTTGTGCCTGCCATGCACTGTATCAATTACCTCTAGAGTTGTTTCGGTTAGCTTGTACCACTCAGTAGTAAAGTTTAATTATTTAACCAAAATAAATATATACATTTATAATAACTTGGTACGAAATATAGCTTGTTGTTGCTGTTATTTTCATGTTATATAAGTATTATGCAATACTTAAAGTTGGATTACAAGACTTTGCATAGGTTTTGTATGATATCGACACAAAGAGAGAAAACAACAAACGTTCATTATCATTGCTAGAAAAACAAAAAGCGATAAAATAGAAACGCAAGCAAAACAGGGTGGTTGGAATTTACCTTTCGGGATGAATAACCTTCATTTTTATATGGCTGACTAATTTTCCGCGCTGTGATTGGCTAATTCGAGGTCCATAACTTACGTACGGACCTGGTTACGGACCTGGTTATGGACCTCTCGGAAGGCTATGTTTTGTTTTGCTTCACGACAAAATCATACAAAATGACCGAGAATATTATTCAGCTACACAGTGTTCAAGTCCATAATTATGACGACTACAAA
>JANRMR010166975.1:0-12282 GCA_025434825.1 Bergia sp. 'catenularis' | reverse complement strand
CAAGTTAGGATATGAACTGTCATTTCACTTTGTCTGGAACTTTATAATTGGTCTGGAAAAAAGTCAGGAAAAGGCTAATCAAACTGTATTTGTTATGTGCTTATGTTTAGGTACGGGATCTTGTACCAGAATCACAAGCTTACATGGACTTACTAGCATTTGAGCGCAAGCTTGACGCTACAATCATGAGAAAGAGACTTGATATTCAAGAGGCACTGAAACGGCCAATGAAGGTTTGTCAGACAGACTGAACTCAAAGATAATCCAATCTATTATGTGTAAGGCTTTAAGGGTTAAGGTGGAATTGTTCTTGACCTGCTGTATTTATAGCGGAAGTTTATTTGTGTATTTATTGTGTTTTGCTGAGCAGTGGATACAGTATATCTGGTAACTGTACCTAGAAACAGCACCTGAAAAACATGTAATATTAAAATTTTAAGAGTTCTTAATAAGTACTATATATATGTAGTTTCTACCTTTGTAAAAAAATCACTTAGCAACAGAAAAATATGATTGCACATGTACACCTGTAGACTCTACAGTGCTTTTTTCAATACATGGTACATGTATTAATCCTTGTGCTTTATGCATGGAAAGCAAACTCACCTGAGAGAGCAGAGATTTCTTTTCAGCTACAATAAAAAGGAAAACAGCATTGAATAAATATGCACTACAGTGTATGCAGTACTCACATTATAAACTGCATTATTAAAGTGATCAGTATCAGTACACATAGTTGATTCATTCAGATTTTGCATTCAAAAGGACTACTAGGAACAAAAGGACTTTTCCTAAGGAAAAAACACATATAAAGTACATTAATTACAAGTATTACATGTAGCTACAAATGAATGTAATTACATTGTACAGTACTTCATTTTCAAAGAGTAAAGATAATACATAATATCAAACATGTATACAAGACATCTGCACTTACTCATGCTCAAGGCCTCAAAGGCAGTAAGTGTTGGACCACTCTGGGAAGAAACAAAAAGGGATTTAAAAATAGAAACAGATGTCTATAATATTCATATTTTGAATACAAAGGAGCCAAATGAATGTTAGTGCTATTTACAAAATAACATTGTTACATGTAGCTGATCAGCTTCACCCACACTCTAAGATCAAGTTTGACACTGTAACAACCTACATGTACATAGCTGATTTGTTGAAGAGCCCCAATGTTTTATTGGGGCTGTAAAAGCTCTATTAAACCCCCTGAGGGCTGACAGGAAGGGGGGGGGGGGCTTAACCTATAGTATCCAGACTTGGGGAGTGGGGGCAGAAAGTGCCCATGCCATCTTTGAACTTTTCTAGCAAAAGAACCATTTTATGTATAAGGGCAAGATTTTGTGACTTTTCCTAATCTTTATCAAGGAACATTTTAGTGTGTCAAGCTTGTGTTCCCTAATTACCCCTTTCCCATTCATTTAGCAACCCATTGTTAAATGACAGGTCATTCTTTTTCTTTTTCCTTCTATTTTCTTTGGTTATTCCAATTTTTCCCATTTTATGTGCTTGTATTTTGTGGATTTTGCTCTTTGCAATTCATCCGAACATATTTTCAATAATTTATGCCAATAAGGACACTTTTTGACACCATAAAAAAATCCAAGATGGCCACCAGACATTTTCAAGATGGTAGATTTACATGTACATGTATGATGTCATATGATGTCATACAAAAGTGAAAACAATAAATTATATCATTAAATTTGTTTTCACTTAATGTTTTACCACGGCAAATTTAGTTTTAATACATGTACATGTACCTTAGTTTGGGAGTTATATATGCAAGCCACAAGAACTTTCTGTTCCCCCCCCCTCTCCAAAGTCCTAGGAACCCCAAAAGGTCCAGTCTGAACAGGGTTAATAGAGAGAGACGGAAGGGGGGAGGGGGGGGGGGTGATGCTTAAATGAACAACAAACTCAGTGACAGTTAAAAACTGAAATAAAGGAGGCCAAGTTTTGTTTTGTTTTCTGAAATGCCTGCTTTAATTAATAATATAAAGAAATGGTATACTGTACCTTAAATTACTGTGTTTATAAACAGTCCCAAATGTTCTACACATATGTAAAACTTAATTTAATTGAAGCAGCGTGTAAGGCTAATGATGTTCTGAAGCTGAAGGCATTTGCAAATGTTTTTCTACTTAAAACAGTAAACTTTGGTTAATGTTTTCTTCATTCATAATTTTGGGGGGAGGGGGTTAATAGAGAGGGGGGCTTATTAAAAACTTCAAACTCTAAAGGGGGAGCCTAATAGAGAGGGGGGCTTAATAGAACCTGCCTGGTTACTCACCATACACCAGTTTGTTTCTCGTTAGTAGACTGTCAACATTTTCATTGTGTTAAGTACCCTGAGTGCATGTAGTACCACTCATGGCTGTATTCATGCTTGTTTTCTATTGGCTCATATGTACGTGAGCTAAAAAAAATTGTCAGGCTCAAACCCACACCAATTACAATTTATCAGTTGATATTTCAATACGAAGCAAGTCAGATCGCACCAGTCAAAAAACATTCTCATACAAAAAAAATAATTTTCACAAAATCATCAGGCAACTTCTTTATGACTAGACTGTCTTGTACAAGTACACTGACCATTAAACAAAGAAGCAAAAAAATTCTCACCTTTGTTGCAGGAAATTCTCCACTTGCAATTGAACTTGGGGTTCCAGGTCTTGGGGTTCCAGCCTCACCTGTAATTAAGATGTCGATAGTCTAGTCAATGTAAGTTACCCTTTCACTTGTACTACATACAATCATGTACAGCAGGGGATGAGGAAGCATGGACCACCCTTTTGTCAGCCATTTTAAAAACATTTGTTTATAAGAAAACACTGAAAGATACATTATTGAATTATTCCTCTTTTGGAGCACAGACACACTTTTGGGCCTCCCTTACCAGAATTTCTGCCCCTCCCTGGACAACAAACAGGTTATAAACAGATTGGAATTCCTATGGATACCAACCAGGCACTGCTGTTTCTACACAAATATGAAATCAATAAAAGTTTATGATTATTTATTTATTTACTTCGTACCGTACCTTGAATTATTTCATGTTATGGTGTGTGATGCATGAAAAAACATAAATGTAGCAATGCCAGAGCTAAATACTATTTAACAGTTTCTATATTTCGTGCACATTATTTTTTTTATGATTTTTCTTTTAAACAAATGATTTGAAATGAGCACAACTTATTTGACAGTCAACCCTTGGATAACATGTATCTGTGTTAGCTGGAGAAATACATGTAAATCTACTAGTATTGGGCTAGCTACATGTGAGGGCCTGTAAGGGGGGTCTCCATGTCACTCATCTACATTTCAAGACTGAGTGTGTCGCAGTTTCAGGACGTTCGGGTATCGCTGTCGGTATTTCACTAGAGCAGCGTGTTGTTTGTCATTAGTTCATGACCCCCATGTTGCTGTTTCAAGGCCGTGTTGCTTGTTCGAATTTACAACTGACAGGACCCTACATGTACATGTACATGTATTAGAGAGAACCTGTTTTGCACCCTGCCCATACAGTAACTCATTACTGGAGAATATGTGACTGAACATGTATGTATATAAAATACAGTACCATTTCTCCTTGGAACTTTTGCTCTTCTTGGAGAATTTCCCTGCTGAGGTGGGTAGCAAATAGAAGCAAGTCCATATTGCAATGATCCAAGGTCCAAAAACAAAACATTCATCCAAGTGTGATGAAAGCATGTACACAATCATGTATTTATGTAATTGGATGTAACTATAAATGTGTGTATGTAACTATGCACATGAGCGAGTGTGTGTACTGTGACTGTGCCTGTACAGTGTATGACTGTATAATTACGTATGTGACACACCTTGGACAGGCATGGCAAGCTATTAGTTCTATCAGCCCCAGCAGGTCACTTCACAATTGTAGGGATTTGTGTGTGTGCCTGTGTGTGTGTGTGTGTGGGCTCTGTGTACATGTACTCTACCATTTCCAGTCAGTAATTAAATTAGCTGCTGCTAAACCTTTTTTCTCTTGTGAAAACATTGTACAAAATATAACTTTGATTTCTCTTCTTAAGGAAAACAGTAGTGCTATAAGCAAAAAATATATACAATAGTACACGTAAGAAGAAGGCTTGTGCCTGAGGAGTTAAATTCACGTAATATGAATTACATTACATACCTTTTCCTTTTTGTTCTTTTTTCCTGAAAAATGACCAATAGAAAATATTTATCTTCAATTTGAATTGACACATTAAATAATTCCACTAAATTACATGCATCTCACTACAATAAAGCTAAAAATGAAAAAACACTGTTTCTATGTACAGTTTACAGACTTTTGGATGGGTTTGTACACTTTTTTTAGGCACTAAGTTCAAGGAATTTCAAGGACTTTTTCTCCAAAGCCATATAATGGCCTGATCATGAAGTCAAGTTCTCAAGACAAACAAATTAAATTATGATCATAGCTTTCACATGTAAAGAAGCATTGTTTAAACTACTTTTCACTTTGTCCACCTTTACTTTTAGAGTAAGAAAGTCTACTGGAGCAACAAAACTATCATGATTATACATGATTGTATATTATATCCTACAGTTCCATATTCAAGGGCACTGTTTTAGAAATGCAGTGTCACACTGTACATGTCTATTCTCTAAAATTCTCTTCTCCCCAGAGGGTCTTTTTTTGAGATAATTTACAATCAATATGAAAACTATTTTCATAGGCATCAGTCTAAATTAAAGGGTTTGAAAGCCCTGAATGAAAATAATGAAAATCAAACTCTAAGGTTTTCACAGACCCTATAAGCTCTGTTTCTCACAAATATGTACCTTTCCTGTCAGGATTCCATGTCCAGTCATCATCAAACAAACCATCATCCTCATCATCCTCAGCAAGCTTTCCAGAGTTAGCAAGCCTTGGAAAAGTGACCACACCACATTTATTAATACCATGAACAAAAATACGAAAAATGTTACAGCATGACTTGCATCTCCTCCAATCCCCATAGTCACTAAAAATAAAATCTAAAAATAGTACCCTTTGGCAGCAAGTTGAAAATAAATTAATATCATCTTGCAAATTGTATCTTGCAATACTATCTTTCATAGTCGCAATAAACAACATGTTCTCATCGTGGTCTAACCCATGTCTATCGGTATCCTGGACATGATTGCCATATGCATGATTCACACTGTGCAAAGTTACCTCACTTCACCTCATGAAATATATGATTAGCTTTGCAACTTGACAGCTACATATAGTTGGTTGATCTTTTCCCTATATTTGCATCTATAGTATGGCATGAATTTACACAATTATTCTTTGAATGATTCATCATCACAATTAATGTTAACAAACTACACAATGACATACATTCTAGTGGTCACTTGCTTTTAGTAGAGCAGTGGACACAAAAAGGGAAAGCTCAGCTCACCCTTAAATACTGTATGTACAGGTTTGCAAGAAGAAACTTACAGTAAAGAAAGCACTTCCAGGAAAGGCACTTGTTTCATATACGGTAGGACCCCTTGGTCTGGGGACCCTAATGCCTAATCAACTCACCTTCTGCTTGCTATTCTACTGCTGTTGCGGCCCATTCCCATGCACTTCTCAAGGTGTGGGGCAAACCTTGAAGCAGCCATGTTTCTTTGGCAGTTGGGGCAAACACACTCTACAGACTTTTTCAGTGGCACCTGACCAAACACATCTAGCCCATCACGATCTACCACTTCTGCTTGAACAAGTATCATTGAAGAAACAGTTATATTAGATTATATGTGAAAGTATTTAATAATAATAATAATAATAATCTTTATTAGGGCTCCAAAAAGGCTTTTCAGTACTAATTTACACATATGCCTTAATAATTATCTACAATAAAAGAAGGCTTTCCAGTCCTAATTTACAAATATATATATTAATCAGTATCTACAATAATATAATTAGCTCTTTTAAAAATATAATTGGAAAAGATAGTCTTTCAATTTCCTCCTGAATGTTTCGAGGATATTACAGTACATTGTAAATAATTTTGAGAATCACAGCCATACTGATCTTCTGATCTTACAGGTAAATGGGAATCTGGGTTGACATTACCAACTCCAGTAAACTTTGTATGTTTGGAGGTCTTTATCTACATGTATTGTACATAATGTTCAGGTTTAGGAAACCAAACTATATAATGTTTTTTGTTCTCACTTCACTTTGCAAACTACCAGGTTTAGTCAATTCTCCAAGGTTGGAAGGTCCAACAGGACCGAGCTGTGTCTCAGCACGAGTCAACCTTGAGCCTGAGTCAAACATGAGCCACAAGTCCAGTTCGAGTCAAGACAAAAAAAATTTTTGATCAGCTTGAACCAAAACCTGTGCCATCTTGTTGTTGTCACATGGGCTCAACATTCTTGGTCCTGGCAATGGAACACATTGACAACAATTGCAAGACAAGAAGATGGTGCAGGTTTTGATTCATGATCAAGTTGATCAAGTGTTTTGGTCAGATGCAAAAGAGTTCTGCACAATCTTGTCAAGTTTTATCAGAAACTAGAAGCACAATGGATTGTTGAAGGGTAGAGGAATGCCTAATTTGTTTGAAAGATCCCCGATGATGTCTGTTAATGATTTCTCACAATTTTAATAACTCTCCAGGTAAGGCCAAAGTCATAATACCAAAGAACTACACTAATTTTCACACACAAGGTACATGTATAGAGCTCAAAAAAAGTTTTTTGGCTTGACTTGTGACTTGTGGTTGACTTGGCCTTCAGGTTGACTCATGAATACTGAGACACAGCTCAACAGGGCCGACAGGGGGTGGAGCTTACATGTAGTATGTTGTGGTATATTGACAAAAATGTTTTTTTTTCTAGTAAGATTTGATTGTTCAGTTACTGTAGTTATTCACCCACACGCTGATCTCAGCTATAAGCCAAGACTCCCTTTTTGGAGGATGCAAGTTAGACTTGGCAATCAACAAAAAAAAATCAGGAAAGTCTTCATTATAAGCCAAGACCCTAACTTTTTCTTCAGCAAGGCAGTTTATTCAACACTGAACAAAAGGATGGAACAAATCTCTGAGGAAATACATTTATTGAGTCAGGAATATTGATTAAGTGAACAAAGAAATTAAAGTACATGTAAGATACAGTGTAAATGGCTATTCAAGATCGACACGAGAGAATCAGCGATGCCAACATGATACTACTGTAATAGATCCACACTCAGGTAAAAAGTGTCAACTTAATGATCTATCATTCTCAATTTAGAGTCCACTGAAACACATCTCGATTAGAATAACTTATCTGCAATCACACCA
The DNA here is from genome assembly GCA_025434825.1 of Bergia sp. 'catenularis'. Taxonomy (NCBI): domain Eukaryota; kingdom Metazoa; phylum Cnidaria; class Anthozoa; order Zoantharia; family Parazoanthidae; genus Bergia; species Bergia sp. 'catenularis'. Next base: position 4,975 of record JANRMR010166975.1, on the reverse strand, counting down.
AAATCTTGTCGCACTTTGCATTAACCAAGTGTTCAAACTGAAGGTAGTTGCAGAAGTGGAAGCAGTCAAAAATAGCTGCGTGATTGTCCCAAGAGTACAGCATCGATGAATTGTTTGTTTGTTCAGAACATGCAGTGCTTTTCTTGCAAAAGCATACATGTATATGTCAAGAAAGGATGGATGGTCGAGGACAGTAAGAACATGTTGCAATGTTTTCGTTCTACATTGTAGAGTTGCCTTGTTTACAGTAATTTGTTTGATCACTGCACGTGCATGCTATCTCACATGACTGACATTTGTCACGTGTCATGCAGGCATGTGTTTTGATCTGGGTCTTTTGATGTTGCTTTGAATCATGTTCCCAAAGTTCTCACTAACTTTATTTCATTTTCTTTCATGTCTACAGGTTATTGCTTGTTTGGGACTTGTTTCGTGCCCACCTGACAAAAGACAAAAAAAACAAGCTCCATGGTAATGAGATCAACATTAATGAGTTCAAGACTGACAGTGAACCAGAGAAGATTGAACCAAACAAACAGCTCCTTTTGGAGCCACCAAATAAAGAAAAAGATGCTGGAAGTGCTTTGTTTATGTTTGTGTTTTGTATTAGAAGTTATCAAAAGTTCTAAGTCAACCAAACTTAATTGATAACTAGAATTTTTGGTAGAATTCTCAGTTATAAGCTGACCCACCAAGTCCAGGCAAAATATTCTGAAAATTTTGAACATTCTTGAAAAACATCACTCAGCTTATAGGTGAATAACTATGGTAATCATTTTTTTATCATAATAAATTAGGGTTCATTTTTTCACTAACTGCTTGATGTCATGGTTTCCATACAACACTCTCTTGTTCTCCCAATCTTTAATGTGTTGACATACAGCTGCATGTACATTGCAAAATAATTAACCTTAATAAACAAAATGTAAGTGGTATAGTTTCATTGATCATGCTATAAGAGTTTTCAGCCAATTGATCTTTGTGTGAATTAACAATAAATTATTATCAAATAAATATAATATATTAACTATAATTGTAAACTAACACATGATTATAAATTATAGTCAAGCTTGATATGTCAAAGAAATGTAGGGCACAACACTTTAGTTGGTTTACTATACATGTACACTGTACATGTACATAACTATTAACAAATAATTTTGAAAACAGAAACAATACTTTACCAAATTCACCCAAGTTCCTGGAGAAAAAAGAAGAAAAAGAACAAAGATTTATTACTGTACATTAATGAACCTACAGTAATAAAGATTGATAACTCAAGGCACATAATTTTTCAGTGTATATGTAGCTCAAACACTCTGGACATTGTTGGCAATATCTTGTATAATGTCCCTTGTTAACCTTTTCATTCCTAAAAGTGTAAAATGACTAATTGCTAAATTCTTTTTTCTTACATCTTCATACTCGAGACAACTGGAGTAATCGATAATTCTCCTATTTACAAAACTTAATAAACATGTCTCAGCTTGACATTCAGCATTTTATGTTACTGGCCAAGTATGAGAGTGCACTGCCCCAACATGAAAGGTTTTGGCTCTGTGCAGACTCATCTTTGTCAATTTCACAGATGTCATAAGGTAGACACTATCTGGGAGACAATCACCCCAATGTTGACTGTGATTTTATACCTAGTTCGTAAAAAAATCAACGAGGTATTTCCTTAAATGAAAAAATTTTCAAAGTGACTTTTTAAAAGAGTTGCTGCTTCAAAGGGGTAAAAATGCCTTGGGGCAATCGGGCCAGAGTTAACTCTTTCAGCCTCAAACACAACACTTGGTGTGTTGCTGAATTCTCCTAAACTGTATCAATACTTTCCTTTTAAACAGTTTGGGAGAATTTGGCTTTTCATACTAAATGGTTTGCTGTGTGTGATTGATTCCTTTATTCTCACAACCAAACAACTTATTTTGTACTGATATTGTAAGGAGAAGATACGTGTTGATAAATTAATTGTCCGGGGCTGAAAGGGTTAATGTTGAGCCCTGCATATCTTTGCTGCTCAGTATTTGAACAGGACTAGCAATTTTATAGCAACAAAATTTTGTAGGGTTAGCAACTTAACAATCACAAATTAGGGTTGGTCAACTGACAGGAACCACATGTCTGATTATTTTTTTGTTGGGATGTGTTCATTCTAACTTTTGAACCAGTTGCTCAAAGTTCATGAATTTATCATTCAACAGTTCATCTTCAAAAGGAAATTGGTCAAAGTTTTAAGTGTAAAATTGAAGGAACTAGACAATAATAAGAACTTGACTGTTTGAAATCCTAGCAAGACACGAGTTACACATGTAAGATATGTACATGTAAGATGGTGTTGACTTGTAAATCATTTTTTTAAACTGTCCAGTGGACGTTAAGTGGGGAGGGGCTTCAAGAGAGAGAGAGAAAGGGATTTAATATGTACATGTACATTGTAGTTAACCCCTGTCTGGCTCTGACTATGTTATGCATATGGGAACAGGAAAATGGTGTGCCTTACACAGCCACTAAACAATTTAGAGAAGTTCATATTGTTCCAAAAATGAAGTCTCCAATTACATCTTTCAGGCACAGCACCATTTTAAAATTTATTTCTTACAATTAAGGAAACTTGAAATACTTCTGTTTGTGGTCCATTAACCCACACAGATACTTACTACTTCTCTGTGTACATGTAGATGTTTGATATGAAACTCACTTATGAATTGTAAAATACAAAACAAAACAAAGCAATACAACACAACACCTGTTGTTAGCTAACTGCCCATAGAACAGGTCCTTTAAACATCTATCAGGTTTATTTTACCTTTCATTTTTAAAATGTGTTGATTTATGTTTACATGTACATGTACCTCTACAGCAGATAAATGTACAAATGGAGTGGAGTGGAAGGAGGTTACAACTTAACATCAATTAATGTCCACTGGTTGTTTATTTTTTTTATTTGTCAACATCCCCTACATGTACGTGTGTGTGAGAGGGATGTTAAAATTTTTTATTTACAGTACTTACGGTACAGTGTACAAAGGAGAAAAACACAACTTACTCATCATTACACTCCAGCACATACAATCCTAGCTTTATTGCTCGGTGAACTTCAAAGCACAAACCAAGGATAATATCATCAATAATCTCCATGGCAATGCCGGACTCTGGACTAGAATGCTAAATCATTGAAATAAATAGTAAGTATTCACTAACAAAAGTATAATGACAGCACAATCAATTGTCAAATAGTGTCATACACTGGGACCCTATTAGGGAGGTTATCCACATCCCCCGTTAGATTTTCAAACTCAAGCATGTCGCAATTTCATACCGGTGCTATGTCGTTGTCAGAATTTCATTTTTATTACCCAGTCGTAATTTCAACCGACAAGCATATCGTTGGTGATATATTTGTTCTGATGACTTAAAATGCTATGTACACTGATTAACTTTCAAATTGTGTGTGCTCTGTATGCTTTTCAGCTCAATCAAGTGACTTTCATTTCAGTTTCATTACCTTCTCTTATGTGCATGCTTAGAACAGATACAAGCAACATTATAAAGGTCTTAGCATTTACAAAATTCGCTGTCCATTTACTTTCAATATTGGTGTTGCTGTCGTTATTTGATTAGAAGCCTGTCGTTTGTTGCCAATTTGCAACTCTCGTGTCACCATTTTAATGCTGTGTCGCTTGTTGGAATTTACCCTAGCAGGGCCCCTACACTGTATAATCCAAACATTTGGGCCTTTTCAGAGCACAGTTACATGTACTGAACAATGAAGATGGTAACTACTTTACACAAACTTAAAACAAAATTATGTTTTGCAATTTTTGATTGGTATCAGCAAAGGATGCAAATTTCTCACAGCTTGAGTTAGAAAATAAAAAAAGCTCAACAAAAATTTTTTTATTATTATTAAAAATGAAAAAAAGTTTGGCATCAATTGGACAACCTGTTGTCAAGATATTTTTGGCAAAATTTTTGAAATCATCAAATTTTTAAACAAATCATATATGTGTACTTTCAAGATTTGCCAACAAAATGGTGAGTATGCTCACATACAATGTGTACATGTAAAGGAAGAAATAGACAACCGTAGCAGCTTAGGGGTCACTCAGCTTAGGGGAGTGATTTTCTCAGTTCAAGATTTTTCATTTATTTGCCAAATGATGCTGGAATTTATTTCATTACAATACAGGAGCTTTAAGTTAGAAATTAGCTTTACAGGGTTTTTTCTTCTCTCACTGGCCTACATAGTATTTATTTTCAAATTCACCCCCCCCCCCATCCCCCACCTCTCAAATCCAATAATGCGTGGCCCCTTTAATACGGTTTCCAGATCTGGTTGTATTTGCTAGAGCTCTCCCCATTCTGGGAACTTGTCCAAAGTGTAAACCCGAGACACTAGACCTAGCACCAAGTTATTTGTCAAAAACGACCAATACTTGGTTTCACAAAATATCTCGCAAATTTGCATATCTAAGGCAAACAGTATTAAAGTACATTTTCTTTTGAATTCATTGTCAAAAGTAGCCCCATGGGATAGTTAATGACTTAATCGACGCACGCAAAACTTTTCTCAAGAAAAGCAAATGCTTCGGTTGAAGAGCTTTTTAAAATTTAAATTTATAAAAAACCTTCTGTATAGAATCAGAAACTAGGCCCACCTGAAGCTCAATGAAATCGTGTTTATATATGTAATTATTTCATTTCTTTCACATTTGTGCAGCAACTGATAAAATAGATAAACAACGTGTCATGTATCAGAGGTAGGAAGCACGTGTACAAAAGTGAAAAAACTATTTTGCAGCTGACCTACATTTTCTGCATGGACTTGCGACGTACTCACTTCACTGAACTGAAAAAGTTCCTTTGTATTAGCTGAAGAACATCCATCCACCAGCTCCAAGCTCTTGCTCATGTCTCTCAAAGTCGTGTTTGCTCTTCGCCTCCAATGGCTCCATGCAGCGGTGATTGGAAA
>JANRMR010166864.1:0-12289 GCA_025434825.1 Bergia sp. 'catenularis' | reverse complement strand
CCGAAGTCCCAGTACTGCCAAAAAAGCCCAGTCTGAAAAGGGTTAAGTACCAATGTATGTCCACCTTTCTGTATCTAGGTTAGAAAATGGTGCAAGCTCACTTACATTTGTAACAGCTTTAAAAAAGAAATCTCTGGGAGCATCTTTGGCCAACATAAAAATTGGAGCACTGGCTGCAAGTGCGACATCAATGATATTTGGGTATTTGAACCTCATCCAGGCTGCCAGCATTCCTCCATAACTAAGAAAAAAATTAATAGTTTAATTAGAATGCCTGTGCTACATTTATTAATTGTTAAGTGCCAAAAACAAGGTTTTCTAGGGGGTCTGTGGGTAAGCCCCCACTGGAAATTTTTGAAAATTTAGGTTTTCTAAGATGCCACTCCTTAATTATTAAGAATCATATTTCAGTCATATAGTATACACTAAATGAACATGAAACATGAGATTGATGCTTACCACAGAAATTGATGAAGATCACTCATCCAGTAGTGGTTAATAAATAGTGAAAAAGTAAAATCTATAACTGGAAAAAGTTTTTGTGTAAGGCACACAACGTTTCATCGAACAATGCTGGGTATCTTGGAATGCTCACCACTATTCACACACTGCTACTAAGCAATAAACAACATGGGAGACAAGAAAATGACAAAAAAACAAGCTGAAAAAGTAACAAAAAGGGGAGATAATGGAGGAAAAATGGGAGACCAGAAATTATCGACAAAAACAGGAGGTTTCCAACCACACTGTGGGAGGACTGGAATCTCTGATAGTCAAGATTAAGAATATATTAACTATAGTTAAATAACTGTATAACATGATGGGAACAAATCACAGTTCTAGTAGTTCAAACATAAAAAGAAACTACAGTAGTAGCTGCAACAACCACCAAAATAACAACTGTTTCACCCTCCCCACCCTTCACCTCACCCACACACCACATAATTAAGAACCAACCAATTTACCAACTACATGCATGTAGCTCACTTAATTACATTGGCCAACAAAATCTATATAATCTCTTTTTTTTGCCTTTCCCTTACCCGTAGACAAAAAAAATCCAAAAATATGTATAAGCCCCCACCACCATTAGCCAGTTGCTAATGGTGGCTGGCACATGCTGCATAGGGTGCAAACTTTACAACTGACTTCACACATCAATTCTTGCCTTGGTGTATATATTCTACTACAGAGTATATATATGCTGCTCCAGTCTGGGCCCATAGCTGTCACACCTCAGTCATCAACACTGCAGTGATTATTATTGATGCCCTGAGAGTCATCTCTGAATGCTTGACCTCTATACTGTACTCCTTCCATCATGTTGCTTGTTGTAGCAGACATTCAACCTGCTAGCATCCGAAGGAATCATCTGGTCCTCAAACTTACAGAGAAATTTCACACCCCAGGCAGCCTGGTGCCCACAGATACCACCCCAAACTGCCTTTAGTTATCTACAACCACTTGACAGTACACAACACTGAGCTTGAAAAAAGTGCCCAACTTTAACCTCCTCCTGCAGGGTTAATGGATCAGAAGTACAAGAAATGGGAAAGTGCAAATTCAACCCTGCACAACTACATTACAGAACCCTGTACAAAGCCTGTGGGTTATTTACTCCCTTACACATGCCGCTTGGTCAATCGCCTTTGCACTGGGTAAAATGCAAGCCTTTTTTGCATGTCATCGGCACAACAGATTCTCATGACTGTCTGCATGATGGGTTACACTGTTGACTCCTTCCCCATCTTCAGTCCCCTCCCTCCACCTCAACCTTGGGGTTGAAGGCCCTTGATGCCCCTACAGTTGACTGGCTCCTACAACCCAACCTCCCCCTATGACATCAGTTGGCTCACACGCTCGACGACGATGACCATTAGCAACTGATTCTTGTCTGATCATGAGTTCAAATCAGATTGCCCATGCCTGCATGGCCTCAGCCAGCCCTAACAGATGCATTAAATGTCTGAGTAATTTACACTATAGCTTCATCTGCATTACCTGCAATTTGTACAACATTACAATCTACATCATACCTTCCACCAAAGGCAACTACTGGTTTGTCAGTAGCCTGGAATTCCTCCTTCAGCTCAGTTAGCATCACAGCATAATCTGCCAGAGCTTGTTCAGCACTCAAATAGCCAATCTTGTCCATGTCAAATGAAGATGAACCAAATGGCAGAGACTTGCCATAATATCTCTGCCAAAATTACAAGGTTAGATCAAATTAAATATCATTTTAAAACCCTGAATACCAGTAATTCAGATTTATAACTCATTGCTAATACCATAAACACTTTAATTACAGTAGCATCCCCTCTCTTATAAGTGCTCCCTCTAGAGCTTCAAATTTGTAATGAGCGGCCCCCTCTATACTTAGCACCCCCTCCCAAAAAAAACATAGTGACTTAGTTATGGATTAATAGTGGATTAAAAAATTTTATACCCTCCTCTTCTCCCAGGGTAGTTAGTGCAGGGATTACAAAGTCACTGGAGGGGGAGGGGGAGGGGGCTGGTTAGTAATTTGATATTGAGGGATGAAGAGGTCTTTTCTCTACAACTCTTTATAACTTTGAAAATATTTAGGGGCTCTAAAGCCCCCCCCCCCACCCCTCTCCCTCCCAGACACCTTTGTGCCATGGACTGTGAAGAAAGATTGAAACCACAGTTCAAAAACCAAAAAGGACCATGCATTTAAACTGTACGTTAATATACCCTGGGTCATAAAACTGAAACAACGTATTTTCAGTAAATGCAAGCCACATATTGCAACCCCCCAAAATACAAACTGAAGCAAAATAGCCAACCAAAAAACTAACAAAACTGCAAAACTTAAACAAAAAAACTTTGCACCTTCCTGCCACTTCTGTATGGGAGTACCCCTTTAAGTAAGGCTGGCAGAGCAGGGGGGTAGGGGGGTGCCAGACCCCCCCAATTTTCAAGCCAGAAAATAATTTCTTTTTCTGCAACACGCACTTGCTACTTGTCCCAGCGGGAGCATGTCACTGGACCCCCCATAGGAAAAAGAACTTGCACATGAATTTTTTCTTCCCTCCCCCTCAATGTCTCCGAGCTTCTGCCGGCCCTGCTATATATTATGCTAAGTATATGGCATTGCATAGTCTCAATGTTACAGGATCTGAGAACTAATCATTGTTATTGGGTCAGAGACAAGAGGGGCTTGAGATTTTGCAACAGTTTGGTTGTGACTTGTTTCAAATCCCTCAAGACCCTCTGTTCCTAAGTCTTTAATTCATTGGTGTGGATGAAAAAAGTAATAATCTGTAACCAAAGCTGCATGTACATACCTGACCCTGGCTGTCTATCAGGATGGTAGATGTGCACAGCAGTGGGTCGTGTCATATGGCCGGTAATACTGACTCTGTCTCCTCCAGTGTACTTGTTACTGTGTTCTATTGTATGCTGCTGCCAGTCAGTCCAATAAACTCGTTCCCTGAATACAGTTACAGAATATGGATGATATAATCTCTGGCGATCAATCAAAACTTGTCGATTTTGACCATCTAAGTTTGACTTTTCCAGCTTGTCTTTATTTGCATCTGCCCAGAATATTTTATGATCTGAGTAATCAAGAGTAATTCCATTTGGCCAAACTAAGTTTGATTTGATAATGACTTCCTTTCCCGAGCCATCACTTAATCTGGCCCGTAAAATCTGAGCTGATGAACCCCAGTCAGACCAGTAGAGATAATTGTTATCAGGATCCACAACAATTGCTCTGGGTTTGTCATGTCCTGTTGCAATTAGGGCTCGTCTATTTGTACCATCAAGATGAATTGTGTCAATGGTCTGCCTTCCAGCATCTGTCCAAAAGAGTTTTCTATTCACCCAGTCAATGGCAATGTCTTCTGGAATACCTAGGTTGTCTGTTACAAAATCTTCTATGCTGCCCAAATCTAGACCTTTCTCAATGTGTACCCTCTGTATCTTCTTTAGAGTAATGTCGGACCAGTAGACCAATTGTGTTTTGATATCAAAGTCCAACCCGACCACATTTGTGAGACCTCTGACAACATAACTATAGCCAGTTGCATCTAGGTTGATGCGACGGATGTCAACAGTGTTTGCAAAGATGATAAAAGGTGGTGCTCCTGAATGCCCAGCCTGTCCAATTGGAACTGAAAGTGCCAAAGTAAAAATGTGAAAACACATTTATACACAGAGTTATATAGAACTTTCAAGGGAGTCTTGATGGCAACAGTCTTCAGGTTATCATTCACTGTCAGATTACCCTAAAACAATATGCACACAGAGCTTTCTGACACAAATTTTTAGGATTCAGGTTGAGGGGAGTAGCCATACAAGAAGACTCATTTAATTTAATCACTAGTTAGAGAGAGATATAGAGGAGAGGTTGAGGGGGTTACACTATCCCCCCTGGTCAGTGTTCTTCCAAATATGCCTTTGGAGCACAGACACCTTTCTCCTAGGGCCAAATTACACTAGAGATTTGAACTGATTTTCTAACAAAAATCAAAATTACCAGGTCCCCATTTCGTACAAGCCCTGAAGTCCTATTTTCCCGGGTTTCTTAAAAATTCTGATAGAAGTTAACTGAAACAAGTAGGATCAGACAAGAGAAAGGGAGAATATTTTGAACTTCCAGTTTATCTTATAAATCCATTTATTTCTATCACAATAAGTTCTTTCAAAGTTTTAATAATATACTTTACAAATATTGTATCTAATTTGAATCATTATACCTATATAGTTATTATTTCTTTTTAACACACATTTCTTCAACTAACAAAGCAATTTGGTTAAATTCATCATTGTTACATTGTGATGTATAATAAAGTTTACTTGTTATTCTACTCTAATACAAAATAGTTTTAAATATACATGTAATTGCATATTTTTTTCATCAATTTTGGTTCAGCTTGATGTTTGGCATTTCTTTAAAATTAAAGAAAACTCACTGTACACAGCGTATTTATTATTCAACAGCTGACACTGGTGTTCCAGTACATTGGGGTATCTCAAAACACCTGTACAGAAATTCAGTTTCTAAAAAAATAAAAATTATCGATTTCTAAAAGAATAAAAATGAATTGGTATTTAACTATTTATATTTTTATCAAGTGGTTTTCCTATTTCTGTGTTCAATCAATCTGTGGAATCAAACTGTAACCTGGAGTAGATAAAGTTTGAGCTGGATAATTTTTTATGCATGCAACAGGTGGATTTAATGTTTAGTGTTTATGTTCAAAACAACTGGAAACAAAAGAACATGGCAGAAACAGATTTCAAAAGCTTTTATAGCCTAAATGGAAAAATATCGTTTTCGAATCTTTTTTTTGAGATTTTCTACAAGTTCAATACATTCAGACTTTAGAATTTACAGAAAATAAATTAGTATTCATTAAATGTACGTTTTAATTTTAATTAATTGCAACGTTAATTGTAAAAAAACACTTTAATGGTTTCTTTAAGGGTTTATGAAAACAAAACAGGTAAACACAGAAAGAAATATTTCAAACTAAATAAAACTGTAACTGTCTTCGCCAATACCCCTTTAAAAAAGCTTTTCAAAGTTCTTTGATCTCAAAAATGGGAAGAATTTTTTATAATTTTGTACACCTTACCTTGTACTTTCAGTAGTAAAATTATGATTTTGTATACAAGCACCCATCTCACTACTGGCGACATTTCTAGATCTTTATCTTTCTGATCGACTCCTAAAAATGTTTGAGAAAATAAAGTGAGGAACGCGGAGGCAGAAATTCGAATCTGTTAATAGATTTCTTTCGTCGGGTGACAACGAACTACAATGGTCAATGTACCTTAAATTTGACGGCAGAACATTTTTAGCTTCTAGTTCTTTCCAGCTGCGTGGCCTGTATATACAGACGCCATATGGACGGGACTGACCGAGAATCTCTCAGTACCTATCGAGATTTAAAGGACTTAAAAGCCCATTTTAAGAATTTAGAAACACGCTTCGTAAAGGTCGTGTAGTTTCGAATACATCAACGTGGAAGGAATCTCCTCAATGATAAAACGGTTTCCAAAACAACCGTTATCGCAACCAAAAATGTAATTATGTTCAACTGAGCTAGCGTAGAGTACTCTATTCAGTATTGTTTTAATTGCGGTTTTTAGGCCAACTACACTGGATCCTTCTGTTTCCAAGAGTACGAAGCAATCGCGGTTTGTTGACATGCAAACATTAATTCCCAAATCCGGGGAAGACTGAACTCGTCAAAATACGTACCGCAAGATCGTTGCATGAACTGTCATCAGGTCATCGACAGATCAGTGTTTTACTTTTCCCGCAAACTCTTGTTCCATGCAAGTCCAATATCTATAATTAAGGGCATAAGGAATGTGGGGCGCTATAAACATCAGGGCAATACCTTCTGTGTGATCGAAGCACGTCAACGAACTTAGTTCTTGGTGCACTTGGAGCTCCAGTAACACATGATAATTTATTTTTTATACAGCTGCCACATAACTCTAGCTAGCTATAGACGGTCATTACTAAATAGTATTCGGGTCCGTGGAAGCGAAATAAAACTTACAACTTTACCTCATATTAAAAGACATGGACACTTAGTAAGTTGTCATTTGGTGTGCAAATAATCCGAAATCATAGAAAACAAAATAAAACAGGAAGATCAAAAACGTATCGACATTTACCTCAAAGTCTCGCTGAGCCAGAAGTGTCTTTTTCGGTCGTCAGCTACCGATGCAGAACTGGAATTCATTTCGCCAGTTCTTTCGTTCCTGTTTCCTATTTATAAGTAAAAGCAGGTTGCACAGAAAGAGAACAATCCATTCCTACGAAGGCAAGAAATGTTTTTAGTCTTTCAAAACTTCAAGTTGGCCGCTCCTGCATTATGATTGGTCGAAATGCTCGGTCCTTCAACAAAAAAAGAGAAATGAGTTGAAATTTTTTAAATTTCATTTCTTATCTTTTTGTAATATGAGCTGTTTGGACAGATATCATACGTTATTTAATTTTCAATAGAAAATTTTACACAACGAGAAAATCAGGAATTCTATAAAATAAAATTGTTTTGGAACGTACCTCTGCCTGATCAGAACGACAGAAGCACCGATTTTATCGTCACCAAAACTCGTCACCATGGTCACTCGATCACCTCAGTCCTTGCCATATTTGGTGCGCAAAGGTCACGGAGGAAGACGGAACATTCTAATCCGTGCAGTCTGTACAGAGTACAGCATATTAAGGGCATCGTAAAAATGGTACGTACCACGTCCACGGTATTGTATAATGCCACCATTACAATTTTGGTCTGCAAATTCCAGATAGTTGTAGTTAAGAATACATTTTCCGCACGAATATAATTATGATTCAAAGACTAGTAGTTGTATTGTGCTGTGGTACAGTCCCTCGCGATCGATGTTGGGCACGTGCATTGTGATTTGCGCTTTAGCTAAACTAAATGATAATGTGGCCCGAAACAGAAAAAGAGAACTGAGTAAACGTAAAGAAATGAGAAAGACGAGACTGTATCCAGGGGCAGTACAGGGGTATTCAGAGGTGTCTACACACAGTTCTCTATGTAACGCACTAATACTCAATAGGTATCGAGAGTCCAGAGGTAGACACTCAAGTACTAAGTGTCTGCAAGTCTTTAGAGGTGCCTACGCACAGTTCTCTATATGAGACACGTGTAAGTATCGAGAGTCCAGAGGTAGACACTCAAGTACTAAGTGTCTGTAAGTCTTTAGAGGTGCCTACACACAGTTCTCTATATATGAGACACATACAAGTATTGAGAGGCCAGAGGTACATGTAGGCACTCAAGTACTAGGTGTCTATAAGGGAAACCTCACACATCAATTTGTTCGACAAGAAACATCACTATGATGTTTCTCTTGCGACTAACCCCTCCCCCCTTATGCACCTATCAATGTTAAGCCCGAGGGGGGGAGGTAGGGCAGATGTGGGGAATTTGAACAAACTTGTCCTCCCAAGGGTGGGAAATTTAACCTGAAAGTGTGCAGAGAAGAAGCAGAAGTTTGTTTTGCAGCAAGAGGCAGCAAAATTTCCAAGTTTTAGCAGGAGTTTAGGTGAGCAAATTAAAGTGGTGGCCGGTTTACCACCAAAGACATAGACTGTATCATTGTCATCAAAGCTGTGTGACATTTTAGAAGGAAAAAAAAACGTTGAGCTGTCTTTGGCTGTCTGTTTGCCTGAAATTTAATAAGCCCCCCAGGGATTTATTAGAGCATTTACAGTAATTCTGTTTACTGCAATTCTGGAAAGCATTCAGTTCATTTTTTTTTTCAATACCCAAATCAGCATGATTGGTGGCAATTTGTCCGATTTAAGAGTAGCAAAAGTAGTGAACGCACCTATCAGTGAACTATAACAAATACCAGGCCTGTAAACTCTTCTCTGAAACACCTCTCATCGATACAAAACAGCCTTTTTCCATGTGATCAAATCCAGTCCCTACCTATATAAGAACAAGGAGTGGATAACAAAGAGTTTTATTTCTTATTTACTTCCTCCACTTGTCAGCTGGTAATGGTTTTGGTCTTTGTATTTACTGAGCTTAATTACTGCTTTAGTTGCAGTTTTGTCATAATGCTGTAAAATGAATAAAAGGCTGCTTATAAAAATGCTCTGAAAGCCTCTAATTTGACTCTGTAAAACTCTCAAAAGGCAAGAAAAGCCATTTCAGAGAACCATTATTTCAAAATTTTCTGGGAAAGAATGCCCTGGAGCCCCCCTAAAAGTGCATGTACCTTCAGCACTAGGAAATGGTCCACTTAAACTCTAAATGAACCCCCCCAGATAAAAAGCTGCCTATGGGCCGGAGTATTTTTAACAAGTAACAAAACTAATTTTTTGCTTTTTCACAAATCCTCTGTTTACAGCAACTTAAAATTATTGTTATGTTGTCAAATTGTATTCTTTGCAATTCATAGATTCAACTCTCTTTTGAAAATGTATACTTAAAAATACACCAGCCAAAGAAACCACTCATCATGTCTAATAATATCTGATCTGACACAAAACCTTGTAAGCCTTGTTGATATGATGTCATATGTCAAATACTTGATTTAAGCATTCATAACTATTAATATTATGGCATTTTATTGTCTATTTTATTTTGTTTGGTTTCATTTCACTTTTTTTGGTTTTGTTGTCCATGATCCGTTAATAGTTGTTTTTATTTTCTGTGATCTGTGAAATGAGACTTTTCTTGTAATTCATTAATGAAAAGTCAGTCATGCTTCGTGAAACACATGCACAAAATATGCTTTCTGAGGTTTGTGAATAAGGTTCATAGTTCACTGTTGGTGTTTATTTTGTAAAAAATCAAAAATCAATATGTATCTCTAATCAGTATAGACCTTACCAATGTGTTCCCCTGATTTGTGAATTGCTGTTTTTATATCCCATGAACTGTGCACAGCCCCATCCCTTTCCCGTAGACCTTCTACTATCAATTTCTTCCATGGTGTTTCACAGAGAAATGTCACAGGCCCCACCTCCCCACCCCCAAATGTTGTGGCAACATTTCCTTTGGAACAGATCGATATGTGAGGCTTCCCTACATCTTCAGAGGTATCTACACACAGTTCTCTATCAGACATATACAAGTTCGAGAGTCCAGAGGTAGACACAAATCAAGTACTAGGTGTCTATAGGTCTTCAGAGGTCTTTACACACTGTTCTTGATAATTATAACACACACTGTACAGGTATCGAGGGTCCAGACTGAGTTTGACACTCGAGTACTAGGTGTCTAGAAGTCTTCAGAGGTCTTTACACACAGTTCTCTATATGAGACACATGCAAGTATTGAGCCAGAGGTTGTCACTCAAGTACTAGGTGTCTATATAAGTCTTCAGAGGTGTCTGCACACAGTTCTCTATATGAGACTCATAGAAGTTCGAGAGTTCAGAGGCAGACACAGTCAAGTACTAGTGTTTATAAGTCTTCAGAGGTATCTGCACACACTTCTCTATTTTAGATACATACAAGTGTTCAGAGTACAAACATAGACAAACAAGTACTAGGTTCTTTGGAGGTATCTACACACACAGTTCTCTATATATAAGACTCATACAACTATCAAGAGTCCAGAGGTAGACACACAAGTACTAGGTGTCTATAAGTCTTCAGAGGTATCTACACACAGTTTTCTAGTATATAAGACTTGTACAAGTATCGAGAGTCTAGAGGTAGACACAAGTACCCTGGTGTCTTCAAAGGTGTCTACACACAGTTCGCTATATGAGACACATGCAAGTATTGAGCCAGAGGTTGTCACTCAAGTACTAGGTGTCTATATAGGTCTTCAGAGGTGTCTGCACACAGTTCTCTATTTGAGACTCACAGAAGTTCGAGAGTTTAGAGGCAGACACAGTCAAGTACTAGTGTTCATAAGTCTTCAGAGGTGTCTACACACACTTCTCTATATAAGATACATACAAGTGTTGAGAGTACAAATGTAGACACACAGGTACTAGGTTCTTTGGAGGTATCTACACACAGTTCTCTATATACAAGACTCATACAGCTATCAAGAATCCAGAGGTAGACACACAAGTACTAGGTGTCTATAAGTCTTCAGAGGTATCTACACACAGTTCTCTAGTACGGTAAATAAGACTTGTACAAGTATCGAGAGTCTAGAGGTAGACACAAGTACCCTGGTGTCTTCAAAGGTGTCTACACACAGTTCTCTATATTAAAGATGCATACAAGTACTGAGAGTCAGCAGTCTAGAGGTAGACACACAAGTACTAGGTATCTCCATATGATAATATAGCAGTAAATCCGCCTCCCAATATTGCAAGCTATAGGAGTTTTCATCACCCCTCTACCATTTACTGAAACAAAACTTGCAATTGAAGAGCCAAGTAAAAAGGTTGTTAAAAAGGGTTTACTTTCGTCATTTTAATTTCTGCTTACAGTCCATTAACCTGAAAACTTTTTTCAATGTCAATTTTAACATTACCTTTTAGGCCTTGCAAGGTATAAGAATTGATGTGTACTCAAATTTAGCCTGTCCTTGGTGCTATGTTGGGAAAAGGAGACTTGACACTGCTCTCAAACAACTTGCAAAAGAGGCCCCATCAGAACCAATCACTGTGAGATGGCATCCTTACATCATAGACAGAAATACTGCACCAAATGGAGAGAATTATGAAGATTATAATATTCATCGCTGGGGCAGTGATAACTGGACCTTCTCTCTTCGTAACAACAGCAGTCGGGATGGCTTGGAGTTTAAGAATTGGAAAACTTGGCCTAATTCACTTCATGGCCATCGTCTGGTTCATTATGCTGGAAAAAGGCAGGGAGCAGAAGGGCAAAGCAGAGCCAAAGATATCTTATTCCGTATGGTTTATGAAGATGGCAAGAACATCAGCAATGTCCAGTGTGACGTGATAGAGGCTGCAAAGGAGCTTGGTTTGAATGAGGCAGAAGATTACCTGAGATCAGATGAGGATGTTGATGTTGTTTTGTCTGAGGATTCCCAAGCAAAGTCCTCATTCAAGATATCAGGTGTTCCATATTTCATTATTAGAAATGAAGGAAAACAGGGCAGGCCCATTACTCTGTCAGGGGCACAACCATCCTCAACATTCATTGATGCAGTTCATGTACTGAGTGAACAAATTGACTGAAACTGAAATCTTCTGGTGATCAGATTGAGCACTGCAGTAATCAGAATAACATGGCATTACAAGACAGTCTGCTTTAAGCTTATTTTTAAATTATTGTTACAAAGGGGCAAGGATTTTCATTGGTAAAACATTGAAGGTACTTCCAGATCAGCGTTTGATCCAGATGGACATGAATCTGAACTAAATCTCTGTCAAAATGCAATTTAAAGGTTCTTCAAAATAAAATAATGTCTAGGTTTGAGGGTTAGGGTTAGACCCTGGTATCTCGTACTACTCAGCACTCCTGTGTTCCCCCCTCCTTTTGAAATTCAAAATTTGTCCTGGCATATATTATAATAACTTTATATATGCTACAGTTCAGGGTATGTGTGTACTTATATTTAATTATAGACTGAGTTTATCTAAGTATTTAGTCTGACCAGAGTATGGATTTTCTGACATTTTCATGTTGAGTCAGGGATATGATTCACTGGGTGTCTTTGGTGGATATAAAGTTTACAATAGTTGGGGCACGAAACATAAATTGATGATTTTAAGGTAATAATCATTTACTTATGGTAACAAGTTGTTATCAAGCTGGGAAAACTATAATTTTTTTGTGCTTTTGTTTTTAAAGTAGGTATTGACAGCAAGAGTACAAACATTTTTA
>JANRMR010166753.1:2105-12289 GCA_025434825.1 Bergia sp. 'catenularis' | reverse complement strand
TTTGTTCTTTTAAGAAAAAATTCAAGTCTTTTTTCTTTTATAGACTAAAAACTGTTTTTAATCAGGACAATATCCGTACCTATAAAATAATATGTCCTAAGTGCCGTGTTTGAAATGTTTATACCGTCTGTTCGTGTTAATTCTTTTTTTTAAATTTTTTAACGTAAAGTGTAATTCAGGGCAGGGTTTCCTATTTTACTGGGGATGGGTGTCAGGTACTAAAACCTTGTAGGGGACCTTGTGTCCTTTTGTTTTATGTACCTAGTGTTCTGCACTAAATCCGAAAATAAATAAATAGATAAATAAATTTCCTGTATTTTGAGTGCAGTTTTGATCAGTTCGAGCAGCCTTTTTAAGCGCGATTTAGCAAAATTAAAATGGCCCCAGGAGTTTTATGTTTATAGACACGTATAGAAAATAGAAAATTGACTGATTTGAGCTCAGACGTTAAGGACTCCAACTGACACTAGACTAGGACATTAAATGACATGTAAGTTTCATTCTGTCGTAAAAATGGGACTTTTCGTTGTCCCTATCTGTAACTTATCAGGATGCAGGACAAATTATTTAAATCGGGACCATGCTGATGAAATTAGAATAGCTAGACGGTCTGCAACGATTAAACAAGTCACAAATATATGCAGTTTCGTACATTAACCCTATTCAGACTGGGGGGCACGTTGCGCCCCCTGGGTCTTTAAAGATTTATAACTTTGAAACTATTCAAGATAAACGGCCCGATTTTCAGGAGTTTTCCGCAAATTTATCGATGTTGCCATGGCAACCACGTTTTGATTGGCTGTTTTTGTCAAATTTGGTCATTTGCCGTTTCATAACACTTTGTCAAGTTTTACAGCTTGAAATAAATGTATTTTATAAGGTCAACCATTCTGTACATAGCAAAAAATAGTTCGGATCAATTAGGGTAATTTATGACGTCACTATCTTGCGCAATAGTATCGTTACATAAAATCCAAGATGGCGGTCCGATAACGTTTAATGACGTCATGAGTAGTTTTTTTTTTGTTTTAAATGTTACTTTTTTGTTCATGCAAGTTGCTTCAGTCCATCTTTATTTAAATATCTGCAGAAACTTTAAATTTATTGCAATTGACAAATTTTACCATGAGTTCCTCTCCCCCACCCCCTCAGTTAGCATATGAAAACTTCTAACCGTATTGTTTCTCATTAAATTATGGTTTTGCGTTCACGTTTTTGTGATTAGGTTGCATTTATATTGTTTTCAAACGCAAAATTTGAAAGAAACAAGAAAGATAAAATTTTGGAGAAACACGGTTTTTTAAGGAAATGACGTTATTATGACGTCATAACGACACCATGACTAGAACGTAATTATGTGAAACTAATTAGTTTTCATAGATCTATCCACCTGCCAAGTTTCATAGCAAAAGCTTTTATAGATTTAGAGTTAAGGAGGGGGGCGCAACGTGCCCCCCCAGTCCCAGTAACGCCAAAAAAGCCCAGTTTGAATAGGGTTAAAAAATCTTTTAGGCCGAATTTTAGTGCTGTATACTTGTTCTAGTGACGTATTAGTATTCTTCATGTTTTTTTAAAAGTTTTGCACATATACAGTAAAAATAAACTTGTTGATCTGTATGTAATTGTTTTCAACAGCTGGATGCACAATGATTTGGAGATAGCTCTAGTTGGAAGCAAGGTTGACTTGACATATAGATACCAGGTAAGCAAAGTATTCACAATAATAGACGAGATAATAAGAGTGAATTTTATAGTAACCATATGCTCTTCGGGCGATCAGTAGACATGCTTAAATATAAGGGTGTTTGTAACTGATCTTTAAAAATTTGTTCTGTATATAAGTTAAAATATTCGTTAAAAGAATGTTTTAAGATATGTAGAAAACGTTACTGGATTTTCAGTCGCTTGCTGCAGCATTCATCAAAGTAGTGAGAAGACTTATGAAACACAATGAGTTTTGAACACTGAATTGATCAGAGGTTTGTACACTCTGGGGAATGGCTTTTGTTCATTCACGGTATTTCTTTCGTTGTGTGCCAAGGCTCTAAGAATAACTGTTTTGATTAGTTGTTCATGTCCCACTCGAGAA
Source organism: Bergia sp. 'catenularis' (assembly GCA_025434825.1). Lineage (NCBI taxonomy): Eukaryota > Metazoa > Cnidaria > Anthozoa > Zoantharia > Parazoanthidae > Bergia > Bergia sp. 'catenularis'. Next base: position 10,200 of record JANRMR010166753.1, on the reverse strand, counting down.
TCTCTGCATACTTGGGGTGAATGTAGCACTGATGCACCCATTGCTGTTAGAACATTATCCATCAATTGCTGTATCAACACTGACTCATCCATTACTGTATCAACATTGACACACTCATTGCTATTACAACACTGATGCACTTATTGCTGTTACAACACTGAAGGCACCTATTGCTGTTACAACATTGATGCAACCATTGCTGTCACAACACTGATTCACCCATTACTGTTACAACACTATCCATCCATTGCTGTATCAACACTTACTCATTCATTGCTGTATCAACACTTACTCATCCATTGCTGTATCAATACTTACACATCCATTGCTGTATCAATACTTACTCATCCATTGTTGTATCAACACTGATGCACCCATTGTTTTTACAACATTGATGCACCCACAACTGTTACAACACCCACGGATGCACCCATTGCTGTTAAAGCACCGATGCACTCCTTGCTGATACAACTCTGATTCATCTTTGCTATTACAACACTTTTTTACCCATTGCTGTTACAACACTGATGCATGTGTTGTTGTTAAAATACTGATGCATCTGTTGCTGTCCCATTGCTCTTACATGGAACACACCTTCACCCCTTCTGATATAAATACTCTAAAGCCCCCCCCCCCCCAGTGGTTGGGAGAAGCTGCCATTGCTGTGTCTCACACTATTATTGTTATTATTGCAATCATTGTTGAACTACTGTTGGTGACATTGCTGTCGCAACACTGCAATGACACATCATACCTTTGTAGACACTACTTGAGTGCAAGACAACTTGTTTGCCTTTCAGCATCTGGGAGAGACTGCTGATATTCTTCAAGACATCGCTTCTGGAAAGCATCCTTTTTCAAAAGTATGTATCAATGATTTCTTCATGTAAGGTTGCTGATGGTTTATCCGCCAGATGTTTTAATTTTCAACAGCTGTTAAGTTTGTTATATTAAAGACTAAAAAAAGATAAATAAATAAAAACTAAAAGTGTTATGATTGTAACCAGCTATAGTGATGGATATGATGGAAATTATGGCAAGACTGAAAAACAATGAAGTTGACAGTGACTTTCTTACACACTTATCTGCAGTGGTACAGGAGATTATTTCTAGAAACGTGGTATCTGTCAAAGGCAAAAACTCGGTGAACACAAAGAGGAATTCCTCCTAACTACCATAATCTGAAGAATCTTGTCATTCTTGTAGCAGGCTTATCAATTTTTACCAAACTTTGTTGGATTAAAATTTTATGTCCTTCACTGTTTTTCAGTCTTGCCGTAATTTCCATCATTCATTCTAGTTGGAAGGCAAATGAAGTGACCAACACATTTAGTTTGCCACAGAACTTTTTAAAATCAGATTTCACTCCATTTGTAAATCAGAAATATAAAGACTGATTTTCAAAAGCAAAGAAAAGTATGTTGATTTTTTTATTTCGGTTTTTGTCTTTATCATTTTCTCGCGTCAAAGAATATTTGTCAAAAGTCCCAGAGAAGATTTTAACTTAACTTTCTCTCATAATATCATTTGAACTTCCGTCTTTGTACAGGTTATTTCCTTCCTGCAGTGCTGAAATGTGCTTGATGTCACTGTTCACATTTTGACTCGTTGCCATTTTTTCTTTGAAATATTTTGATTTTACTGCAATTTTTCAGGTACTGGCAGGTGCCAAAAGGCCAGTCCTTCTTGTTGGTAATACTGTCCTTCAAGAACAAGATGGAGTGGCACTCTATGCCCTAATCTCGGAGATTGCACAAAAACTGAAGTCAATGGAGACTGTCGAACCCGATTGGAGGGTACTCAACGTCCTACAAAGGGTAATTTTGACTGGTTGTTAACAGTGCTAATGCTTTTTTATCGTTTAGGACTAAAGTAGGTCGCAAAAATGAGCAGGATTTAAAAGTTTAGATAATTTTACCTGCTTTTCCATATGTGTAACAAAGCACATGGCTACACTGCTGGTTATCCCTTGTGTCATATTTTAATGTATATAATGGTTGCATACATCAAATATTTTAAGAATAACTACAGTACATTTATCAGCTCTACGTAACATAATTTGATTGCCGTTAATTGAACCTAAACTGCTTGTACTTGTCTCTAAGAGAAAAGAGAAATGCAGATAGTAAGAGAATATTAAATATTAACGAATTACGAGTTATAAAAACGTAGACCTGTGCACCCAATGGTTCAGATATCCTTGAGGGATTTACCAGACGCGGTCTGTTGTTTTTATATTTTACTGATCACCTCACTGCGATAATATTTAGCCGGACAATTCAAAGTTTCTCCGAAATTGTTCCTTTGACATGAAAAACACGATTATAATGAAATTTTCAGATATAAACCCATGTTCTCAATTAACACTGGTTACTGTTCATAGGCCCTGGAATATGTTCTGCACATAAAGATTTAATCAAGGTTTATTAATCTTTTCATTTTACTTGCCTGAAAGGTTGCCAGTCAAGTTGCCGCCTTGGACATTGGTTACAAACCTGGTGTTGATAGTATGACGGAAAAACCCAAACTTGTTTTCCTTTTGGGTGCTGTAAGTATTATTAATCTTTGATAGGACTTCAGTGGCTTGGTGACTGTACCAACAAGAAACATTTATTTATTTTTCAGCATTATTTGAAAAGCTCAAGCAGGCTGAAAGTATGAGTTTGGGCATATGTGTGTATTTAAGTCCATGTACAAAACAAACGTACCCACGAGCAAAAGTATAGACTAAGAAATGTTCATTCTTTACATAAGTACAATATTAGTAGAACATGACCAGTAAGAGATATTTTATATAAATACAGTATTAATTCACTGTGTTTTGTTGCAAGTCCTTCGATTGGAATGGTCCTCTCACCATGTTGTCCTTATTACATTTAACAATTAGAACACGCGCAAGCGTTTTCTATGAGAATATAGTCAACGAGGTGATTACTCTTAGAAAATAATAGCGTGTATTCTAATTGTTTTAACGTAAATTTACCATGATTGATTAATAGAAAAAGAACTGGTTATTTTATTTTATTTTGACCAATTTACATAAAATTACAAACTGACATTCAAGCTTGCGAAAATGCATCGATGCGTATCGTTGTATATCAGTGAATATAAAGTGAGGGGTTTGCAATATAACGCAAGTTAATACTAATCGCTGATATACATTGATACACATTAGTGCATTTTGGCATACACGAGTGATAATGATTTAAAATTTGCCATACAATTACGATTTGTGGTTGAAGGAAAATGTGTTTAAATGTTTTATCGATAAAAAGAAACGGTGTATTTATTTTAAAAAAACCAACCGGTAAACACTCGTCATTGTTTTCTGGTATATATATGTACACACCCATTTGCCAAAATTTTGCTTTTCAAATACATATATACATATATCTTTTGTATTTTCATCAAAAAGGCGGTGGCAGCATTTAACAATTAGTGAATAAACCCCCTCTACGCTTTTTATATCGAGCTATACAGGCCCGAGGTGAAAAAGTGTACGAAAAGTGATCCGTGTAATAAAGTTGCAACCTTTTAACAAGATTTCGGTATCTAACACATCTAATTAAACGACTTTTAACTACCCTTTGCGAATGGTCACCTTTTTGATGAAAATACAAAAGATATATCTATATATATATTTGAAAAGCAAAATTTTTGCAAATGGGTGTATATGTATGTGTGTGTGTGTGTATGTGTGTGTGTGTAGGTGTGCGATACAAACAAACAAACAAATTAACATTTTCTTTCTATATCATTACTAACTTAAACTAAACCGTCAGTGCAGTTGCCATTTAATAAGTCTTTGATAGCTGCGTTGCTAATTGTATGTAAAAAAGGCAAATTGTATTCCTTTACCAATTCCCCATTTTCTGTAGGATTCAGACGAAGTTAAACGAGAAAACCTGCCTAAGGACTGCTTTATAGTTTATCAAGGTAAGAAATAGACATGACAAAACAACTATTGGGACTGTATTACTTCAGCTAACAGTAAGGCAGCCCCTACATGTTGGGAATTAAGGATTTTATCTGGCCTACAAATTTTATATATTTCCATATAGGTTCTTATTTGAAATTTGTAGGCTGCTTAGTTTTCGGCCACAAATCTAAAGTTTTGTCCAACTTCTTGTCATTTGTAGGCTCTTAATTGGCACTCTGCAGTATTTTATTAGCTTGTCTGACCTGACCAAAGCAGGTTTATCACAGCCTGAGATCATTCCTTTACCCAGTTGAAGTTTAGCGATGTTCAGACATGAGGGAACTGTTGTTTCCGTGTTAAAGGTTTTGTTTTTGGTTTACTGGTTAGCAGTCTGTCTGGCTTTGTCACATTTTTTGAGTAAGTTCTTGCAACAAAAAATGAGAAGTTGAAAATTTCAAATGAATTCTGTAGCACCTTGCTTCACCATTTTAAATATGTACTTTGAATGAACTTAATGAGTATCAAACTGGTTTGCATAAAGAATCTTTGTAGTTTTTTTTCGATTGATTTTCAAATATTTATATTTAGTTTGTATATATATATATAGTTTGTGAAAAAATATATTATACATTATATACTGTTAAAGGTAAAGCGACTTTATTCAACGAGGGTAACACGTGACAGTAATTGTCGTAAATGATAAACGTGTGTCCCTCGGTGTGCACTCCCCCCCTCTCCCTCCCTCTGTCAGTGCTCTGTTTTACGGGTATTTAAAGCTAAAGCTACACGGATCAGAAGAATGTCGAATCACCGAGAATCGAACTGGGGACCTCTAGTTCCGAAGGTCGCGCACTAACCAACCGAGCTACGCCCGTTCGTCGTTGGCTTATATATTTGTACTGTAGATGTCTGTTCAGGGTTTTCCATGGTTTTCTAAACCAATTTCATTTCGACGAAAACGTTTTTCTTTAAACAGGTGGTTGCAGTGGTGGTAAGATTAAGATATAAAATTACACAAAGATGCTTTATGAAATTCTAACATTTAGGCTAACCCTGCGGGGGGGAGGGGGGATGACAGTGTAGCTTTCATCAGGCGAAGTCATACAGTTGTTGAGATTTGTGCTCAATGCACACGTATGTCAACAGTTTGTGTCAGGCAATTATTATATTATTTTCAGGTCACCATGGAGATAAGGGAGCTAGTATTGCTGACGTCATATTTCCTGGTGCAGCATACACTGAAAAAACAGCAACTTACGTGAACACTGAAGGAAGGGCACAACAAACAAGGTGAACATTTACAGTGAGCGAGCAAGTAAATGACCGACTCGTTACGTAATTGGGTAGTTATAGTATACGCCAATCATCAATCATCATCATGATAATTATAAGAATCACGTTTTCGTGAAGTTTGATTCTGCAAAGCCAAAATGTATTGGATCTGTTTTTCATCTTGTACGTTTATAAACTGTTATCTGTGTTGGCATTATGTCTGTAATCGGTGACCAATTTATGGTTCTCTTAAAGTTATTTTTCGACTGACTAACTGGCAGTGTTCTCCCTAGACCCTTTAAGCCAGGCGCCCCCCTGGCTTGAATTGGGCAAAATTGAAAGTCTCCAGGCTGGGAAAAATGTTTCGTTGATCAACAAAAGTTGATATGGTATGCTTTTCGCCTTGCTCTGCCGAAGGACTAATGCTCGAAACGTCAGCTTTCAACCTATCTCAAAGGCGAAAAGCAAACCATATCAACTTTTTTTAATCAACGAAACATTTTCAGCCTACTTGCCCACGCGGAAAAACAGTTTTTTTCAAAACTAGTTTCTCAGTGGGGAAAATGTTGTCATAAAAGGAAACATCAGAAAATAGGGGGAAAATTGGAGCCCCCCTGGCTTGGAAAAAACGTTATCATAAAAGAAAATTCGTTACCCCCTGCCCTCCATAAGATCTGGAGAACACTGTATCATAAGTGTCGATTGCTTTCGAAAGTGTCAAGAGACAATTCAGTTAACATTTCAGAGGACTTTAACTTCTCTCGGCATAAAAATGGCAAATTTTTTGTATGTATGTACGTGTGTACTTACATATGTGGGCGTGCGTGTGTGTGGCGTGTGTGTTGTGTATATTGTGTATGTATGTATGGGCATTAGTGCCCCGGCGCTCTTTAAGTTTTTAAGTGTGTCGACTGCGAAATTTTTTGGTGTCTCGGCCGCTATTTTGTTCGAGGGAGGCGCTTATTTGTGGACTGTTTTTAGGGCGACACTCTTTAAAGAATCATAATATTTCTAATGATAGCAAACAAATGTTAATGACAAAACAAATATGTTTTAATGTCATTCTGGGTCTTATAAACAAGATAAAAACAAAATGGCTTGCGCATTTACAAAATGTTAATCAATGTCACTGTCCCCTTTGTGATGTGAGTGCAAGAACTGCCTCCTTGACTTCATCTAGTGTAAGTGTGAGTGTGTTTACTGATGTAAGCATGTCTGTCTGTGTTTGCTTTTTTCATAAAGGGACTAACGTTTTGGCCGCCACATCAACCCCTGCTCCTCCATTTAAGAAAGAATAATCATTTTAACCTCAGACTTCAAGTTTTGGATGTTTTCACTTAAACGCCCATAGTCTACCAGAAGTGATGGGAAAACAGGCAAAAATCGTCAAAACTCGAAAAATCGGAAATTTTTATTAACGCTTTTTATTACTAGTGTCAAATACAGTCGATATTCAAAGGAGCAGAGAAGGGTCCGCTTGTGACTACTGCGGTCACTGGTTGTGTCGGTGTTTAGTGTGACTTTTACGATACCAAACCGACGTCAGTAGCACACGACTTGCAAGAGATTGGACTCAAAAGTCGTCAATGACCATTTGACTTCGTAAGCAGAAGCCTGACTAGAATTCTGGTCTACAAAGGCAATAAACGATAATTGCGAACCTAAGGCCTATCGGCTTGACCAAACATAATTTCAAACCGTGTTTTTACAACCTCAAGCTCTCGTCCTACAACCCAGCAAAGTATTTTTGAAACCTATTTAGGAGCTGAAAAAAACCGACACCATCCACGAAAATTTTAAAGAGCCAAGCCATAGAGTAGCAGATAAGCAATGTAATATTTTTCTCTAACTGATGCACCCAAGGGCCACTTCTAAACACGAGATCTGAGCTAATCTTAAATTGTCGCCATGCATGAAACGAATAATTTTGAAACGCCACAGGTTACGGTACACTTTGACCAGTGTTTTCAGACTTGTATCAGTTAATGGTGTATATCTCTGTTGACACACATAGGAGCCCCATAAACCTTCACATCACTGGAAATCTTACAAGTTTCTCTAAATTAAGAGTTGTCTTATTTTTCAAAATTTGAAATTTATTTGAAGATATGAACCAAAAAAGAACACCATTTTTCAGTCCTTTATGCTCCGTTTCTTGAGTTCCAACTAGGCAAATTTTCAGGCAGTAACTTTGGCATTTTGAGAGTTAAAAACGTGCCGGGATTTTTGAAAGTTAGAAAACTTTTAAAGTCATCACAAGAAAATGCCACTTGTCTTGATCGTGAAACTGTTATTTTAGACTTCAGCTCTAAAACTGCAGCAAACCAAAATTTCAAAATTCCCTGGCACGTCATTAATCTCTCAAAATGCCAAATTTCAAAGTAATTGGCTGAAAGTTGGTCAAGCTGGGACTGAAGAAAAGCTTTCCAATGATATATAGGTTTGGGGGGCTCCGATATTTAACATCAGAGGTATTCATCATTCACTGAAAACACCACTCAAAGTGTGCCGTAACCTTAATTGGTCTAGTGATCATCAGTGAACTGAGCATAAGAACTCGAGTCTCTGCGAGATCTGATTATTCTAGCCATTTTTTTTTTAAATTTTAAATCTTTTTATTTAGATATGTGTATACGTATATATGTATGTATTTATATACCATGCATATGTATGTATGTTTGTATGTAGTATGTTTGTACGTATGTATGTAGTATGTATGTATGTATGTAGTATGTATGTATGTATGTAGTATGTATGTATGTATGTAGTATGTATGTATGTAGTATGTAGTATGTATGTATGTATGTATGTAGTATGTATGTAGTATGTATGTATGTAGTATGTATGTATGTAGTATGTATGTATGTAGTATGTATGTATGTAGTATGTATGTATGTAGTATGT
>JANRMR010166530.1:4851-21831 GCA_025434825.1 Bergia sp. 'catenularis' | reverse complement strand
TCGATGGATTCCCCATTTAGCGTATACTGGTGTTCTACGGGATTTCTCTTGCGAGTTACTGTAAGGATTTTGCATTTGCCTGTACTGAAGCGGAGGCGCCAATCACAACTCCATTCAGACATTCCGTCCAGACCGCTCTGAAGGGCAATACAGTCGGAGGTGTCACGGATGGTGCGGTAGCACTTGGTGTCATCTGCAAAGATTTGTATGGATGTGCCCTGATTAACAGCAGAAGGCAGGTCATTGATGTAAATAAGGAACAGGATTGGGCCTAAAATGCTGCCTTGGGGAACTCCTGACAACACAGGTAGGGGAGATGAGATCGCGCCCTGCAAGATGGTACGTTGCACTCGGTTAGATAGATAGTCCTTGAACCACTCATGGAGTTGACCGCAGATACCATAGCGGTGAAGCTTGAGCAGAAGGCGGGAATGCGACACGCTGTCGAAGGCCTTCGCAAAGTCTAGATAGGCGATGTCACTTTGCTGGCCAGTTAGCCTAACAGTCAACTGATAGAGGCCCAACAGTTGGCCTAACAGTCAACTAACAGAGGCCCAACAGTTGGCCCAACAGTCAACTGACAGAGGCCCAACAGTTGGCCTAATAGTCAACTGACAGAGGCCCAACAGTTGGCCAGTCAACTGACAGAGGCCCAACAGTTGGCTCAATGGTCCATTTACAGATGTCCAACAGTTGTCCCATCAGTTGACTGACAAACACCCAACAGTTGGTCTAACGGTCCATGGACAGATACCCAACAGTTGGCCTAACAGTCGAATGGCTGAAGCCCAACAGTTGGCCTAACAATCCACTGACAGATGCCCAACAGTTGGCCAGTGGTCCACTGACGGGCACCCAATAGTTTGCCTGATGTTTGATTGACAGATGCCCAACAGTTGATCTAACGGTCCACTGGCAGACGCCCAACAGTTGTTGGCCCAATGGTCCACTGACAGACGCCCAACAATTGGCCCAATGGTCCACTGACAGGCGCCCAACAGTTGGCCAATGGTCCACTGACAGGTGCCCAACAGTTGGCCTAATGATTGATTGACAGACACCCAACAGTTGGCCTAATGGTCCTTTGACAGATGCCCAAAAGTTGGCCTAACAGTCTTTTGACAGATGCCCAACAGTTGGCCTAATGATTGATTGACAGACACCCAACAGTTGGCCTAACGGTCCTTTGACAGATGCCCAACAGTTGGCCTAACAGTCCTTTGACAGTTGCCCAACAGTTGGCCTAATGATTAATTGACAGACACCTAACAGTTGGCCTAACGGTCCTTCGACAGATGCCCAACAGTTGGCCTAACAGTCCTTTGACAGATGCCCAACAGTTGGCCAAACAGTCCACTGACAGATGTCTAACAGTTGGCCCAACGGTCCACTGACAGATTCTAACGGTTGGTCCAGTGGTCCACTGACAGATGTCTAACAGTTGGCCTAACGGTCCTTTGACAGATGCCCAACAGTTGGCCCAACGGTCCACTGACAGATGCCCAACAGTTGGCCCAATGGTCAACTGACAGGCACCCAACAGTTGGCCTGACAGTCCACTGACAGATGTTTAACAATTTGCCCAATGGTCCACTGACAGATGCTCAACAGTTGGCCTAACAGTCAACTAACACCCAACAGTTGGCCGACAATCTGCCGACACAGTATAGATCTGGAGTAAGTCTCAGTGCGGGTTCCCAACTTTTTCCCTCTCACTGACTAACTCTTACTCGCTCACACCCGTTTGCTCACTCAAGTGAACTTACTTATCAGAACTGGTGGAGTGACTCGCTTGACCTCAATGCTTGCGTATCCTTTCTAAAAAAAAATTTATCATTAAATCATTATTAAATATATAGCACCTTAGTTTGTAAAAAAGAGTACACTGTACCAGACAATAAATATTTAAAATGCTATTACCAGAAGTTACCAATTGCAATTTAATGTTAATGAAACTGAAAGTGCTGCGAGTTACCCAAGACTAAATAGAACATCCACTCAATCCAAGTCTGCTTTCACGCACTCTACTTACTGACATGAAAATATTCTGCAAATACAATACTGACTGACCTACCATGCATTTCGTGGCATTATGCAATGTTCCTGGTTTCACAAAAATCTTTGGTTCTCTCTATACAAAGTCTTTTAAACTTTGTCTCAAAAGGTTTAACAGTTCCAGGGCTTGTTAGTACATAGTCTCTGGGTTTTTCTGGGAGATGGCCATTGCCCTTGTAGGACTTTTTGTCCTGACAACTTCTTGTCTGGAAGCCCAACAGACGAAACAGTATCTAAAGTAAGTTATGGTGTACATTCCTTACCTTTAACAATTGGGCTCCTCAATGTTCCTCAGTAATCCTGTCTACTGGTGCATTCTTTATTATTCTCAAACATAGCTTGTCCAAGTCATATTCATTCTTCACCTTTAAAAAACCCCTTACAATAAGGACTTAGACTATGGTTAACTCCTTTGGAAAGGTTTTCCAATCATATAGCACCATTAATTCAATAACCTATCCATTAGTGTATAACATTTAGGCTTTTACTAGTTAAAATGTTCCAGATGAGTTGTGAAGCTGCTTCAACAAAACTTTATGGAGCATTGAATTATATACAAGTGCAGTCACACTTTCAGCATTGATGCCAAACACAGAAGGTCTGGTCTCTGCAGAATGTTCAGGAGATAATCTAATCTTGACTAACATAATGAATGTCAAGAGAAAATTGGTCAAACAAGCAGAGATTGGAAACATAAAGACCTTCCTGCTTTTGTTTATACCTTCAGATATGTTGTTGGTATACTGATCAATACATACTTAATGTCTTTTAGGTAGTTGATACATCACAAAGTATGGATGAAATTCCTGAATGGTTTTGTGGAAGTCGTTTGAACTTTGCTGAAAATCTTCTCCGATATCAGGATGAGAACATTGCTCTATATACTGCAGGTAAAGTACTTGCTGTAATAATAGTTAACTGTGACATCTCTCAGTTTCAAGTTCAGATGTCGGTCAGGTCAGTAAGATGTCGAATTATTACAAATAAAGTCAATTTCAAGGCATATATTAATATTTTAACAAGACTGTTTGGGCACTCTCATCCAAAATGGGACCACTTTTTATCGTGGTCGGTCTTCGCAATAAGCTACACGTACAATTTGCTAAAAATTCGGGGCTCAAAGTTTGCGCCTAAATGGTCGCATATGCGACTAGATTTTTCAAAATGTGCCTAAAAAAATTAATGTATCTTTTAAGGCCATTGCTAAGGAAAATTTAATTTACTCTAGTTTTACTTCAGTTTGCTTTTACGGGACAATATTTTGATAGTACCCCCCGAGTGCAAATGCAATTCAGTTTATGACGTCACTATGCCATGCCTATTGTCACGTGACCCAAATTTAAAAAATGAGCCTAGATCGCCAAACTGTCAGTTCTGCGGTATCATTCGTTTCTTTAAAAAAAATTCGCAAAAACGTAAGTATGCTTTTGGCATTTTGGCAAAAGACAAAAGTTTAAGAGTGAAAAATGTGTTGTTTAAACCACCTTTTTTTTCAGCAGTTTTTTGTTTTTCAACATTCTATGAAAAGGATACTTACATTTCAAGAAAAGTGGTTGGTCTTTCGATTCCGGTAAACAACATTTGACTTTCTTTTATTAGTGCTGGAGGAAGCTCAAAAATGACTTGCACCAGAAATAGCCAGATAGATAGCCAGGTTACTAAGCAGTTGATCGGTTACTTCAACATGCCATGTATTCAGTCTTTGGTGTTAATAATGGATGTTTGTTCATTTCCAAGAATCGAGATTTTTGTTTGAGGCTTGTGATAAGTGTTCGAGAAAAATGTATTTAATCCATCGAAACATCTGTGATCAGGATTTGAGATCAAATTTTCGTCGCTTGGGCTGTATGCGCAAGACCTACTGTACTGCCTCACTGAACCTACTCTATGAGGCTCTTTTTCTAATCAGAGAACTATAAAAAACAAAACTGCAGGCAAATGGCCACCAGAGTCAAAAAGTAAACATTCAGTTTCCAAACTGACACATTGGTTATTGTATGCATCGTGAACTGCTCATCTGCTCTTCAATTCAGTATCAACAGTGTAAATAATTTGGGTGGATTGGTGACACAGAGAAACTGGTTTTTACCACAATCATCCTAGCTTTATTTCGATAAAGACAGTGCCGTTTTCAAAACTATTTTACAATCTTTTCAAAAAAACAATAGTCGTATGTACAATGTTCTTCACAAGACAACATATTATTCCCAATTTGTTAACTTTGTAGTAGCATAGTTGCAGCGGGATGCAAAAGTGGAATGAAAAATCATAACTAAACTTGGAAACAGTCTGCATTAATTCTTTGAACACGAAACCAAAAGTGACAAAAAATCAACATTAGAATTATAGTAAAAGGTAAATTAGTATCTGAGCACATGGCATGTTGAAGTAACCGATCAACTGCTTAGTAACTTGGTTATCCCTAAGCACTTCCGGTGCAGGTCATTTTTGAGCTTTCCCGGCGCGAATAAAGGAAAGTTAAATGTTGTTTACTGGAATCGAAAGAGCAATCAATTTTCTTGAAATGTAAGTATCCTTTTTGTAAAATGTCAAAAAAATCCAAAAAACTGATGAAAGAAAAGGCGGTTTAAACAACACAGTTTTCACCCTTAAACTTTTGTCTTGTGCCACAATGCCAAAAGCATACTTACATTTTTGCGGCGTGGCCTGATGACGTCATAGCCTGAATTGCATTTGCACTCAGGGGGTACTATCCAAATATCATACCGTAAAAGCAAACTGGAATAAAACTAGAGTAAATTAAATTTTCCTTAGCAATGGCCTTAAAAGATACATTAATAGGTCCTTAGAGCCGGTCCTGTTCAGCTTTTGACTCGGATCGTTTACTGTTTCGTTTGCATATCAGGTCACTGCCAATAAATTGCAATAAAGCTGCCTATGTCACATCCAAAGAACTGTTTCTTTTCTATACCAACTGATATAGCTGCTAGAAAAACAGACACGCATGTGGGCTACGTGACGTGCACTCTTTCGTCAACTAGTTACCAGTCACTTATAATTCAAAAAGGCCTGGAACAAGTTTGCTCGACAGCAAGCGATTAAATACCAAAATATATTTGCCTCACAACCCTCAAAGCTAGTAGATAACCCCTAAATTACTTTATTAACAAGCAGTGTAAGTTGCTTTTTCGAACCAGTTATTTGAATGACTTTATCGATACATTTTACTGGCCACTCGTGCCAGAAAGTGAGACATTTTAGTGGTCCGTGGAAGGTTTTTAATTGAAAACTAGGGGCATAAGGGCGCTTGAAAAGAAGGCGAACTTTGAGCCCTGAAAAACAGAGCGTGCATTAGTTTCCCACCATTTAGCTGTTCCTCCGTTGTCCAGTTTAATATTTACAAGACAAATCATGAATCAGTATTTACTATTTACTATTTACAATTTTTTTGTCATCGAATATCACTAGGGACTGACCGTGGATGTTTTTTGTTTGGTTTTCATGTTACTAGCAGCAGGGCACCTGCACACTTCTCAAATCACAAAGTGCTCCCGGTGATAAGTTTTAATTAAGACGGGTACACCGTACATCGGATCATCAAGGTTTCTGGACAAACCCAGCTCCTAACAATGTATTATGAATCCTTTTTTAGAAATAGCTTTATACTGTCATAGGGTTTCATAATGCTTTTTCCCTTGTTTGCAGGTGAAGGGCAGACTGTAAAAACTGTAACATATTTTGAACTAAGGAAAACTGTTGCTAGAATGGCTTCAGCAATGAAGAAATTGGGTGTCCAGAATGGTGACAGAGTCGTAGGTATGAGAAGTATTACTGAATTCCGTGATTTCTTAGTATTTGTTATAACAAAGTTTGAACGAAATTCAAAAACTTTTAAGTTTGTGAAGAACCATTATTTAATATCAAAACTATTTAAGCTTGAAAGATGGATGACCCACTGTTGTTTTGCAAGAATCGTTAAACGCAGTATATATTTGGTAAATCAAGGTTTTTAGTTTTCAACGATTTTTTTTTAACTAATTGAACCTACATGATTAGATATACTGTAAGTCAAATGCAAAGGAATGTTTAAGGTGAGTTTGATCCCTTAAGTTTGGTCAACTCCTATATACCAGTGCAGGAAGCTTGGAATATTTAACTTGAGCCAGGTTTCGCAACACATGTACATGTACTGTACCTGTGAAGAAAGTTAGATAAGCACACCTGTTGGGAAACACATAGTGGCCTGATACTCTAAGGGCATGTTCTACTAGGATCAGCCACTTTGGTTGGTTAATTCGGTTTCACTGAGTGTGTTCTGAAAACCAATTAAAAACCTGTTCTTGGTTGTTTTGCTCAAAATTTAATTGAAATAGTTTGAAGTTAGTGTTTGCTGACTGGTTCACTGGCTTAGGAGTAAGACAACTTTGCCACAATAATCTTAATACAAGTACTGTATACTTTGATTTGAAAGACTGGATTCCACCCATCTTCTAGGAACAATGCTGATACATCCCCCAGTTTGTCATCAGATTCCAGCACTCAAACCTGTCTTCCAAATCTTTCAATAAGTCAAACGTCTTTATTCCTGCTTGTGGTGAAAGTGCTAGGTAATCACCTTCCTAAGGAACAATGCCATAAATCTGTTACAATTGTTCTATTGGTACACCAACCAATTAATTTCAATTGGTTTGGAATTTTACACACTCTATTGCATCAAATGTTGCAACTCATCTTGCATGCCCTAATAAAATACCTGTTGATCATTGTGGTTGAGATGTGCCTCAAACCATGGCCCTTGGCCCTTGGCCTTGTTGCATGATAGTTGTTTATATACAATTATTACTATTTTGCCTCACAGTCAGAGAACAGGAGATTGCACGAACAATGTGTTTATAATGACTGTTCAAGAAATTTGCAGGTTATCTTCCCAACTGTGCCCTAGCAGTCGAGGCCATGCTGGCTACAGCGAGTCTTGGTGCAGTGTGGAGTTCAACATCGCCAGACTTTGGTGCTGCGGTATGTAATATGGATGTGTGTCGGACATTCTTTCCATGTTTTGTCTACCTCCCCACAATGAAGGTCCTTACAAGTGGCCTCTGTGCAGTGCAGGTGCTAAAGTTAAAATTAGATTAATACTTAGTACCGTGTTAATGATTCAGTAAATAAAATAATTGGGTTACAGCAGGTTTACTAGTAGGTTTGATTTTAGATGTTTGGTTTTATTATTCTCTAAGCTATTTTGTAATTTAATTTTTTTGTTTTTGTTGGAAATTTTGTAATTTAACTTTAGGCCAATAATAAAGAAAATTTTAAAAAAAAAGGTTTACTAGTAGGCGTACGACCGTAGGTGTTGTTTAAATGCGTCCAGGTCTGGCATGCGAATAACTGAATCAGAGAATGTGTTCCGTTAGCGTTAGATTTTTTGTTTTTGAGAAAATCGAGAATATGTGAAATACTGCGTTCGGGCCACTGAGGCCTACAAAATACGGGCAAAAATAGTTCACCAAAGGGTTCCTTTGGAAGAAATATGAAGAAATCCGATTTTTCAATTTTGCCCAACGGTTCTCGATATTTACAGCTAGCCACTCTTAATTACCCATGTCGACTAGATCAGTATGGATCTTACATATCATAGTGAGCCTCCAGGCTTGCCGCCTTGTTTGGAGGGACTACTACTGAAGTTGCATTATTATCTGTCCAACACTAGATGTGCAACTGTACCTGTTGAGTACGAATCCGTCTTTGCACCATCTCGAATTTGTGAATGTTCTCCCGGTTATGCGGGTCCCAAACTGTAGAAGCATATTCTGTATTGTATGTAGGCGTATTAGTGTGGTAGAGCTGATTTTGAGGTTTCTTTTAAGGAAACTCACAACATAGCCGTGATGTATTTACAACATTCAGGCCAATTATTGTTTTCCTTGAAATGTTCTGATTGTTGTTATTTATGAAGAAGTGATGAAATGCCATAGACGTAGTATTTAGTTCAAGTCAACTGAATGTTTGCAGTTTTTGGCCTTTTAGAACCGTTTAAATACACTTTCCGTGTATTTTAATTATAGTTCTTTCATGAAAATCCAGAATAATTTCGTAGGAAGGAACAAATGAATGATCCCTGCAAATCATGTTAAATTTCAGAAAGCCATTTTAGAACTTGAATTTCTGAAGCAATCAACAAATGTGCCGTCAAAATTCTATAAAAAACCGGTTTCCTGAAGTTCAAATAAACTGACAAATCGGTTCGTAAATGCACAGTATCGCTGGGTATTTGTACTCGTTCCAGGCCTAAATATGCATTTTTTTGTACTCTACTGACTGAAGTTGGATAAAAAGTTTCATTAATTTACTTGATATACACGTAAGCGAGGTTGGTTTATTATTATTAAGATTTTACTTGGAGCTTTTCTTGAAAATATAGGATATATATATGCGTGTCAGTGCTGAGTGAAAATGGTCGATAAAAATGTTGGCATGTCTTTCTGTCATCTCTCTCCAGTGACGTCACGCCCACATTGTCCGTTCTCCGATGCTTTATAAAAGACCAGAGTCTTTTCATTCCTTAGTGATTATTTGTGTCCTTCATCGATGATATTGTCGTCTTGACGTAATGTCCGTATGCTTTCTTTGTCTCTCTTTGGATTTCGGCCCTTTCTGATTAAGTTAATGAGTGACTCCGACAGCGTTCTTTCCTCTGGCTCTTTTCCATTTCATATTTGTTCGATCTCTCCGCTTTATAAGCCGTGTTAGTTACTGTTAAACAGTTTCAATTGTTGGTCTATCACTCTTATAAAGTTGGGTGGTGACCTTCCAGGTTGATCATGGTTGGTCAAGGAGTTCAGGCAGTGAAGTCAATCGACAATTTCATGTGTGTATAAACACACTTTTCAACTGTTTGGAATTGGAGTGAATCACGGTTACTGAACAACATTTGTGGCAGAAGTGAGTGAAATAGTGTGAGAAGCTTCAGTGTTGTATTGAACAGCCTTCAATGCTTTAAGCACTTGCAAAATACTTTTAAAACACTTTTTATCTTGCGTTATGCAAGTATTAATCTGACCTCAAAAGAATAGCTTATGGATTGCTTCTGTATATAATATAAAACAAATGCAAATTTGCATGTAGGTGTTGGGACAGTTTATCCCGGAATAACCGCATATATTGAGTCTCTGGTTAAAGTAATTTGGATGAATTTAGTGTCATCTTATAATCAAATATTATCATTTTCCACAGATGGTGTGCATTGATATTACTCTTATCACGTTTATTTTCCAAACTTCAGGGTGTTTTGGACAGATTTCAGCAGATCAAGCCAAAGATTATTTTCTCTGTAAATGCTGTCAAATATAATGGCAAGATCCATGACCATCTAGAAAAGCTGTCACAGGTTGTTCAGGGTAAGTAGCTTTAGTTTGGAACGAGATTCTCAGTATCATGTAACTGGAGTATTTTTAGTTTCAAAATAATAATAATAATAATAAAGGTCCTTATTAAAATACTAACAAAGCGCCTAATGACTACGAAACAACTTAAAATACTACACCTTAAAAAGGCAGCTGTTGATAAAAATTGACTTAAAACGGCGAGTTTTTATTTTTGGAAAAATGAAATTGTGCGGCCTGTTTTGCCGTTTGCCAAGTTCTTTGTGGTGGTAAAAGCTCTTTGAGAGATGTATCCGTAGTAGTTATTGTGTGCCACATCTTCATATCTCTACTGTGTAACAACTCAGTAATTCATATTGGCTAGAATAGTAAAAGTGTGAAATGATCTACAGAATCATTTATCGATCGTACTTAATTATTTGTTATAAAAAGCGATTCTCCAGGCCTCAGTGGCATAAGTAAAAATAGACAAAATTAGACTGAAAAAACAAATTCAAGTTACTATAATAGAGTAGTTATAATATTCACAAATCGTAAGTATAAATAGGCGACTGCTAGTTTTGTTAAGCAACTATTCAAAATGCGTGTTTCAGTTGATCCTTCAGTGTAACCCCCGGTAATTTCAGCTTGTCTTTGTGTTTAATTTTGCCAGAGGATCAGGCAATGCCCTTGTAGTTCTTCCCCTGAGAAGCAACTCCCATGTTTTCTTCAAATTAAAGTTTATATGAGTTTCCTTAGACTGTTTGATAAATGACTGAACTTCAAGCTCAGCTTCAGAACTTACACTATGATCATAAATAGGTATACTGGGAGTGGTATCGTCTGCAAACTTAACCAAAAAGATATTAGGTTTTAGGGCCTTTATATCATTCGTAAAAATCGAGAAAAGGGGTGGACCGAGAACGGTTCCTTGCGGTACACCCCTATTGATAGACAAGTACTTGGTAGTGACACCATCAACTATAACCCTTTGTTTTCTGTTATCTAAGAAGCACATAATCCAATTAGTCATGTAAGGACTGATGTTAACCAGTTTTATTTTGGCACAGAGTCAAAAGCGTTACAAAAATCGAAAGAAAACTAGTTCTTACAAAATCAGCATCACCTGACCATTTGAGCCCGGTATGTTGGCATTTGATTGAGGCCATACTGGAGTTACGGCCTCGACGATAGGCGAATTGATCTAAGTCAATATAATTATTACACGTATCGACCAATTCATACTTGTAAACTAAACGTTCAAAAAGGCGCATAATAATTGCAGTCAGAGAGATATGGGCATTAGCTGATTACTGGTGGTCAGCGGCGACTCTTTTGGCAAAGGCTTGAGTTGGCAAGATTCCAGACAAAGGGAACCGTACGTGTGTTGGCGCAGAGAGCCACCATAATGATTGTATATTCAATGATAGACAACTATACATATCGTTGAGCTTCACATGTGCGACTGATAACGCTTAAAGTTTTGCATACATTTCAATCATTTTTGATATATTTACAATTTGTCTGACATACAGGATATAAAAAATAACAATAACTTTATTTCTTAAAAATGCGCATTTAAAAAATTCTCAATGCTCATTACAACATCTAACGAGACCAGACTGACTGACTAATTAAAATATAACAAATTGACTAGCTTAAAAAAACAAGGCGGACTAATTATGACTGATGAATTAATATAACTAGCAGTATGCTTGATTAAAAAGAGATGTTTTACGTTTCTTTTTTAAAATGTACAAAGAAGTCACAGTCCTTAGTTCGTTTGGTATTTGGTTCCACAATAATGGCCCTGCCGCACTAAACGTTCTGTTACCGTAAGTTTTTGTCTTTGTTCTTAGCTGATGTAGTAGGTTCTTGGATGAAGATCGTAGACATCGTGAGCTCGTCAGCGGCAAAAGAAGTTCTTTCAGGTAGTCCGGTGCTAAATCGCTTTATAAATTGCAAGAACAAGTTATATTTGATTCTGCATTGTACAGGAAGCCAGTGAAGCGATTTCAGAGTCGGTGTAATATGGTCACTGCCTGACTTTGTAACAATTCTTGTAGCAGTGTTTTGCACTTGTTATGATTGCTTAATCTCAAGTTGTGGTAAGCCATAAAGGAGGCTGTTGCATTGGTCGAGGCGAGATGTTACAAACGCCTGAACCATTCTCTCAGTGGTCGAAACGTCAAGATATTTGCGAAGTATGCTGATTTTTCTTAAAGCGGTGTAGACGGATTTACACATTGCATTTACGTGGCTCTTCTTGTCAGTGATAACGGCAAGGTTGCGGGTTTCTGTTTTCGGAATGATAGCAGTATGACCAACAGAAATAATGGTGAAGTTAGAGTTGACCTAATGTAGTTGGAGAATACGTGAACAACTTCAGTTTTGCCGTCGTTGAGAAATAGTTTATTGCGGAGGTACCAAGATTTGATGTCGTGGATACAGCACTCCAGTCGCTGAACGGCAATGGATGTGTCTGGTTCCTTTAGAATGATGTAAAGCTGAGTATCATCGGCGTAAATCATGCCCTCTATTCCATGGGCAGCGAGAATAACTTCCAGTGGCGCAGCATACAGTGAGAAAAGTAAAGACCCAAGCACTGAACCTTGTGGAACACCTTCTAGGAAGCGGGGTGGAGCCGTTTACTCTCACGTATTGAGTGCGGGACTTTAGGTACAAGCGAAACCAGTGCGGTGGCCCACCTGTAATTCCAAAACGCTTTTCTAAACGAGAGATTAAGATCTTATGATCGATTGTGTCGAAGGCAGCAGAGAAATCGAGCGACATCAGTAGAGTCTGATACCCATTATCAGGTGCTAACATGAGATCATTTTGGACGCGCCGAAGCTGTTTCAGTACTGTGCCTTTGCCTGTAGGCAGATTGGAGCTTGGGGTATATATCGTTTTCCATCAGGTAGGCAATACATTGCTGTGCAACAACACGCTCAACAATTGTTGAGATGAATCGCACGTTGGAAATTGGTCACAAGCTGCACATCTCTTCAGGATCCATAGTTAGTTCCTTGATAACAGGTGCCACTTGGGAAACTTTCAGCAGGTCTGGCATAGCACCACTGGACAAGGAAAAATTTACAATATTGATAATGGGTGTTAAAAGCACATCGAGACATTCTTTTACTATCACTGTAGGAATAAGGCCCAGCTCGCATGATTTCGTTGGCGACTTCATCACTACATTCTTGATGTGTGCTTTGAATACAGTACTGAAAGACGAGAAGGTAGTTCTGGCGAAATTTCGACGTTGAGATAAGGAACAGACATATCAGATAGATTATTACTGAGCTTCCGTATCTTCTCATTGAAATAGATTGAGAATTGTTCCGTGGGATTGTCCAATGAAGATGGCCAGATGTTGACTGCTTTACCGTTGGCCAAAATGTTGACTTCGCGAAACAACGCTTGTTGATCACAGCTGCCAAATCGTTTTCGATGATAAGATGTTTTGGTATCAGTTAAGAAGCGATTATACTTTGTGCAATAGTCTTTGAAGATCTGCTTATCAATCTCGAGCCCTGTATTTCCTCTCATACCTTCGCGTTACGGAGAGTATCGTCGAACTATAGTAAACCGGCCAAAACGATTAGAATACTCATTGTTTTTAAGGAGTGGTTTGTACCACTGTACTCAGAGAAAACTCTAGCTTATGTACATGTACTTACTAGTAGTTAATTTTATTTAACAGTCTTTGTACTCCAAATGAATATTTCATGGTTACCCTAGGCTATAGGATAGGAGTCTTCAAAGACATTTTTGAATAAAAATTTGTTCGGTGACTTCCATTTTTTATTGTGTTAGAGTTTTAAAATAACAAGGACATCCTGTGAGGAAATTTTCAAGAATTCTTCAAGTTGGTTGACTGTCCGCTTAATTTTCTAAAATCTTAAGAAGCACTGATTTGTAGATTATTTAATGCCAAAACAGAAGTTGATGCTCGACTTCCAATTTCTGTTTTCCTGCAGGACCAAAAAACGGATTTTGGAGTAAAATTTGGCTTACTTTTTTTTTGCGAAATGAAACGAAATGAAATGAAATGAACATAAAAACTGTATTTTGCGAAACGAACTTCAAAACAACTTTGAGCGCCTCTTTTAAGCAGAAACGTGTAAGACATACGTTATTGTAAATAACAACGATGCTTTGAGCAACTCGAAAGGGGTTAATCGTGAGAAAGCATTGAAAGCAACCCGAGTGTTTACTATTGATATCTGACTTTCTGAATCCGACGATTTAAAAACAACGGTCAATCCACTCCTTTTATGTCTGTATGGCTTAGCTGCATTTTAATTGGCTTATTTTAGTTGTGCTAAGAGAGCAAACCTTACTGGTTACTCCCTCACTTGTCCATTACCGCACATTACTATCTCAATAACCCACGACCAGCTCCTATCTGGCCTTGTAGCTCAGCTGGTAGAGCAACGGTGATCTGCTCCGGAGGTCGCGGGATTCAATCCCGCCGGGGCCAGAGAGTTTTTTCCCTTGCGTGGGCCTACTTGCTTTCTAGGGCTGTCGCTCAAAAGGAGTTACTTGAAATACTTGTACAGCACTTCAACTTACCACATTTAAAATACTATAACTTATTTTAGGTTTCCTGTATTTGCACTTGCACCTGAAATTTCATTTATTACTATATAATCACTCTTAACTGGCAACTGCATTGCACATTCAGCTGAAGGAAACCTTTGCGGATTACGATATAAAAATGAAATTTAATTATAAATAAATGATTCTGAAGAATCCTATTACTTTCAAGCCATACATTGTTACTCTGTGTTATTGCTGTTTCACAGTTGTAGCAGCTAGTCGTTTGTGATTTGCAATATCTTTTACACATATCATTAACGTTTCATTCTCTTCTCTAGGGCTTCCTGAACTGGAAAAGATTATTGTGCTGCCATTTGTGGGGTCACTCGAGATGGTAGATATCTCTAATATACCCAACAGGTAAATATATTTGTAAGTTGATTCAATTTTTAACTCCGCCTTTGTGTGTTTTTCTCCATAATGTCAACAACCATAAAAAGAACAGTGTCAATACACTTATTCAATTGCTCTGTCTACCTCTTGTCACCAGTATGTCCTTGAAGATATTTAACAAATAGAGTATGATCTAGTGTTTCACTACGAACACATAGTCTACAGTATCACTCACACAAAACATTGGAAAGTGTTCTAATTGCTTCAGTATAAACTAACCGTGTTTTAGTGATTAAAAAAATAAAATTTAATTTAATTCAATCGATTTACATAAAATAATAAACATATGGCAAACTGCAACTAAAATTTTTAATATCTTAAATAGCATGGGATTGGGTTGGTGGCTAGGGTGGGGTTAGGATTGAGTTTGATTTGGGTTTGGCTTGGTGGCTAGGGTAGGGTTGGGTTTAGCTTGGTGGCTAGGGTGGGGTTGGGTTGAGGTTGGTGGCTAGGGTGGGGTTGGGTTTAGCTTGGTGGCTAGGGTGGGGTTGGGTTTAGGTTGGTGGCTAGGGTTGAATTTGGTTTGGATTTAGCCTTTAGTTTTAGTTTTAGTTTGGACTTTGGTTTGGGTTGGGTTTGCGAAGACACCTAGATTAGGGTTTATTCTGTTGTGTCCTCCCTTGTTGTGCTTTTATTTCATACTTAAATTTTATATCAATGTATTTTTTTAAATCTGAAATAAATAGAATATATGCAACTCAATGTCTCGCGCGCATGACATATCAGGTGAGAGAACCAATCATATTTGAGGTATTTGCATTAGAACACAATACATTTGTGCATAATGCAACTTGAACAAAAGTTTTGAGTCAAAGTGCCCTTGTGTTATTTTACAGCCAAATTTCCATATTACAAAAAGTATTACAATTTTGTTGATACCAAAAAATGGCAGTTAAATTACCTACAAACTGGTTCCAATTTTTTGTACATCCAAGTATATTTTAGTATTTTAAAATTAGCTAAAACGTTTGCACAAAATTTTCCATAAAATAGACACACTCACTCCATCCATATTTCGAAGTCAGTTGTACCAACTAATCAATCAAGTGCCTTAGTTTATTGAGAAATATTCGATTGTAAATTGTATGACAACTGCAACTCACAAAGTTAATTTACCTTGTAAAACTGCAATCAGTTATCGTCTAAATGCTCAAAAGCGTTGTTTCTCTCGTACGAGTTTCGTGTCTTGTCGCATTCATACACATTTTTTCTTATTTCTCGAAGACAATAAGGTTCCTTCAAAACTAAAGTTATGCTTAAAAGTTTTTACAGGCTGGTAATAAGTCACTTTTTTTGTCATACGTTTAACAGCGCCTGTGGAAAAAATTGTATTGTGCTGTCAGTATCTGCAAGTAATTGGAGTTGTTACTTATGTTACCCAAGTGCAACTTTTTACACGCTGTCATTGGCTAAGACAGGTTACACCGTACACACTCCCTAGCCTCTTCCGATGTTGACATCCAATACCAGTTTCTCTCATCGAAAAGAAAAGTCAAAAAAGTCAAGCTGAAGACAAGAAACTAGCTTTCTACTAATTAGTTTTAACGGTGGCGCAATAACGAGTCAACTGCATTGAAGGTTTTTCTTAATATCAGTATTATACCATAGCATCATAGATGTCATATGCATCGTAAAAACTGAACATGTAACAAAACAGCGAGTATAAAATTTGCACTTGTGGAGGTAATGTTTCAATAATAATCACGCTTGTGATATTACATGTAGAACCGTTTCCTCTTTGTGATCGCTTGCAACCTCAACTGCTTCTTTTCCTAGTGCGATGGTCTCCGATTTCTTGAAGCTTGCAGACGAGTCTCCAGAGCTGGTGTTTGAACAGGTTCCATTCAATCACCCTCTCTTTATCATGTTCTCATCAGGAACTACTGGACCTCCCAAGTGTATGGTTCACTCTGTTGGGGTGTGTACCAGAAGCAAGTAATATATAGTGTAAATTAGAAAACACTCCCTAAGGTACTTAGTATGTATCCTTAATACTGGCAAATCGTATTGTACTTGTGAAGAATAATCCGTAGTACATTGCGGCCATTCCACTTTTCGATTTTATGTGCAAATGAGAAACTTAACTATAAGTTATTTTCCATTTCGGCATTACTAATTACAAGTATAATGCTGAAAACAAAGGCGTATTTTCCATTTTCACCGTTTAAAACGGCTAGTGACAAAATACCAATGAAATTTCTACTTGGTTAAGAAAAATAGAAAACATGAAATAGCAATTAAACATTTTCTATTTTCTAATTGTTATTTTCCTTTTTCTAAGCTCTACTGATTTTCTATTTTTTTTTATTTTCCATTTATTATTTTCCAAATTCTACTTTCTAATTTTTAATTTTTAATTTAAGTTTTGCCTTTAATCTCTAGATCTTTCCTCGTTGACTCAGGAAGAACTTCCGTCATCTTGACTAAGTGTCGACACAGCTTCATTTTGCTGCTACTACTTGACTTTCTCCAGGTCAAAAAACAAGACTGAAAAACGCTGAAAAAAAGGTCAACTACGTTATTTATTCTTGTAATCATAGTACAAGACTCAAGTGTGTAGAGGAAGCAAGTCAGTCAGAAAATATCAGACTCGTCAACTATTGGC